>JAFVLL020010572.1:66971-112426 GCA_021397915.2 Tor tambroides
GCAGTACTCGTTCCCATATCTCAGGGAACCGAGGTTACGAAAGTAACCGAGTACGTTTCTGCATTTTCAAACAGCCATTATGAAGTCCAGAGCCACACATAAAATTTAATTAAAAGCCAGCTGCTCTGATATTGATATCGTGACAGAAACTAGATATTTTTCAAGCCTGTTGAATCAAATCAGAGGTTTTTTTTTGATTGTTTTCATTGAGCCCGTCTCAATTTTCTAGTTGTACAATGATCTATTTATAGTGATTTCAGACTCTCAAAGAGTTTATTGAAACTGCATGCCAGAATCACTCTCTGAATCAATCTGTTCTGATTCAACAATCCAGTTCATAGTAATTAAATAGATGCCAAGAGCTGAATGGGGTGCAGAACTGTTAAATTCTGTCAAAGACACAGTTTTTGAGAATAATTGTGTATAATTTTTATGTTATCATGTAACAAATATAAAGATTGTGTCTTTACGTTTTGAATCATGACTTGTCATTTAGTCATTTAACAGACTGTTTAATTCAGCAGTCTCCAATGAGCAGTTAAATGAAATCACAGCGGCGCATTGGGAATCTGCCATTTCAGCTCACGTTTGAACCCAAGTTCATTAATCAAGGAGATGTCGGAGATGATCAGATTTTCCAGTTCTTGATGGACCCCTACCTGGAATCTAAGTAGCTCTTAAATAAATCCCCTGGAAAGGCCCAACCACAAGACTTATATAAAACCAGGGTCCAAATCATTAACACTTACTTTTTGTTAGCCAAAACCCAATTCATGATTTTGTGCCGGAGAAGCCAATTAAAAATCAGTATCAGTATAGAATGTTTTTATAATGCAGATAAGGCTGTGTTTCCAGTATCTGCATAATTTATGTATGTGAATGTATATGTTTTATGAAGCATTGATAGCAGAGATTCTTCTATTTTGTGTTAGTGATCTGCTAATGTTGTTGTAGCCATATGCTGCTCCTTATGCTTTCGAATGGATCACTGAATTTTGGAATGACTGGAGAATAATTATGAAAGTGTGTCTTGCTTCAAAACACAGAGAAAATGACAAAAAAAATTAATGCCGAGATGTTTTTGTGGCTGCTAATGGAAGGGAATGGATGGTTTCTGAAATAACATGTAAATGAGTGCTCCATTAGGTTTATTTGTGAGGCCTTTGTATCATTTTATGCCTGAACTGTTTGACTGAAGTGACCTAGTTTATCAGCCCTTAATCGACTCTCTTTTTCTTCCTGTTTCCCCAGAAACCTGTTAGATCGGGACACATTCTCCAAGTCTGATCCTTGTAAGTACTTCCCTTTTTTTCATAGCTGAAGCACTTGTTTTTGAACCTAAAATCTCTTTTTTCACACACATTCAAAAACTCAGTCTCCAAGCTTCGTACCTCACTGACACGTTGTTCTCAGGTTCGGTCTCTTCCACACACCTCTTCGTCTTTCTTCCGGTTTCCACACTTTGCCTGCAATTTGTCTACTCTGCTATTTCTCCAAGTTGCCTAAAACACATGCATAGAATTTGCATCACAATGTAACAGCTTTTCTTCACTATCAACAGAAATGCAGAAGTGCTTAATATATGCAGAGCATGAGCTCGGCCCTCTGAATACAAATGCTTCATGAGTCATGGGGACATTTAGACTTCTGTACAGTAAATCTCTCGCTGAAGATGTGAGATTATGAAATAGAGAGCAGTGGGTCAAATAGTCTGGCCAACTTTGCAATTCTAATCTTTGCAAGAAGAACATTTATTGCTTAGACGTTGCTCTTTCATCAAGGAAACTGAATGTTTAACATTATTAAATTATTATAGTTCTGTTAATCTTCATTTAACCCTCATGCTCCACAATGTTGTATGTGTAAAACTAATCATTTTGAAATGAGCCTTTTTCAACATTTTCAACTTTCAAACATTTTTATATGTACCCTTGACCCAGTAAAAACCCGGTAGGTAGATATTGACCTTATGGTGAATCAATGACTCTGCTCACAGCAGAGTTTAGATGAATATGTAAATATGTGCTGCACTTCCCTTTCAATAACAAAATAAACAACAAAAATTACAGCGGTGAGTAAACAGCAGTTAAGAAAGCATCTTATCATAACGATGTAGATATTTGCACAAGCTCTGCAATTTGGCACTCCAGTAAAGTCCAGTCGTTATTATTTACATAGCACTTTAAACAAGCAGCTTTACAGTACTAAGTGTCAGTGTCATTTTCAGTTAGAATTACTGTGCAACTTGATTTCTATTATGAAGCAACTCTCCAGTGTGAAGCTAGGTAATGTTATTTTGTTATGTTATTTTAGAGGGAATGTTTTTTAGAGATAATGTTGTGAATAAACTAGTTCACCCAAAAATAAACAGTTATCACTTATCTTTATTTTGTTCCATATCCACATGATTTACAAAAGGAGATGTGGGGCAGAATGATGTCAGTCAGTTAATTTTTCACACAGTTAATTAAATGGTGAATGAGAACATCTCTCTCTGTCATTCCATTTTGTGTGTCACATATATTTTATTATATTGTTAAAAATAACAATTATATAATTATAATAATAATAATAATAATAATAATAATAATAATTATTATTATTATTATTATATAATTGTATATAAAAATAATAATTGTTATTGTATAAAAATTATGTAATTGTTTGACACAAGCTGAAGTGATTACCTTGTTTTATTTTTTAGTTAAAAAATGGATATTTCAATGCTTAACTAATTGCAAAAGCTGAATCAAAGCCTTAAATTGATCAAAGAAATACTGATTAATCAGTGAAATATTCAACGATTAGTTGATAAAATTCTAGACACAAATTATAGGAAATTATAAAGTCTATTTCACAGGAGAAAAATGTAAGCAGAAATCATTTCATTATTGTCTATAAGAAGCAATCAAGACATTAACAAAGAGCCTCTGTGACGTTTCTTTTCTGTGGAGCTTCTCATTGTTCAGCTGTTCTTCAGAGATGCATCTACAGTAATATAAAAGCTTTTTCTTAAAAATGAAATAGATGCTGATTTCTCTCTTTCTCTCATCTTCTCAGTGTGTGTTCTGTACACTCAGGGAGTGGAGTCTAAGCAGTGGCGTGAGGTAAGTGTCCACGTTCGGGAACAAACCTACAATCAGCTCTGACAGAGACTCCCTCATTTGGCCTAATCAGCTCTGCATATCCTCTCTGTCTCTCCGCCCCCTTCACCCTCTCCGCAGCCCTCTGGTGCCCATCACTGCCCATTGATTCTCCTGTTGAATATTCATGAATCTGTCCCCATGGCCCAGAGTGATTGACTGTTAAGATGATTGTACACTTTCCGTTAGCGATTAGCATTAAAGTTGATCTGGCTCTAAAGTTACAGGCCAATGCATTTGTAATGCTTCCCAGCTCACTAAACGTGATTTTTCACACTTAAATTGCATTGAGCTGGAGGACTCGGCCCTTGGATTTGGCAGGTCATTGCAATCAGCTGAAAATCGGACATCCTCGAGCTATCATATCCATCACTGAGCTAGCAAAAAAGACCTTGAGTATGAATCACATTGCGGTACTTTTGCGAGTCTTGGTTTGTGTTTCAGACCCTTTTAATTGAATCCCTTGTTAGCGGGTGACAGTTGTTCTAGCAGGTGTTCTCAAGGCTAATGCGAATGCGTCAAAGCGGTCATAAATGTCAGGATGTGCGCATGAGGAGCTCTAACAACTTTTTGACCCAAAATAAAACCGTTACCGGTGTCGATCTTCCTCCTTCACAGAAGGTTTTGATGGAACACCTTTCTCCTACGATGAAAGACGACAGCTTACATAACACTGAGCAGGTTGCTAACTCCGATTAGCTGCGTAGACTCTTTCTCCATGCCTCTGCCTGTGTAAGATGCCTCTTGTTTGGGTATAATACCAACCGCTGTGGAAGAGAGGCAGTCAAGCTGTAAGGGATTGATAAGGATGGAGTTTTCTTTGTGCGTTTTTCTGTCTCAGCAGGAGATTTGGGAGTATGTGTGTCTCTCTCTTTGTTACTAACACAACATAAGCGCCTTACTTTGACTGAGTGATTGTGTCCAAGTTTCGGCTACTGTATCTCACATTCTTTTTTCTTATATTTTTTCTATATTCAATTGTTTACACATTAATAAGCAACTAACCACTGAATTTTACTATGGATAAAAGTGTTGTCTTAAAAGTAAAGTAAAATTGCTGTAACACACAGTCTAGAGTAGCTTAATGCTTTGAACTAAATTGAATTTTTTGGTTGTTCGGGTATAGTTCTGTATATGGATAGTTCATCTAAAGAACTATACCTGATTATTTACATAATTTACCCATTTGTCACTCCAAAAAAACCTGTATGACTTGCTTTCTTCTGTGGAACATAAAAGAGAATATTTTGAGAATTGTTTCAGTGTTTTTTCTCTATATAGTGGAAGTCAATAGCAGCCAAAATTGTTTGGTTACAAACATTATTCCAAATATTTTCTTTTATGCTGAAAAGAAGAAAGAAAGTCATTCAGGTTTGGAACAACATGAGGATGAGTAAATGTTGACTTTTATGAAGCTGAATATGGTGTTAAACATGAATGATATGCTTCAGCTACCACGCTCTCAGTTTCCTGCTTCCCATATATGAGCTGCCTATGATTGCACAGATTGATGGACAGGCGGAAAATGTATCGATGCGTTTTGCCTGGCTAAACAAAAAAAAATCCAACTAGTGTCATTCCAATAAAAAATCGTGTACAATACCTTTAAGACAGCTTAACATGGTTTGCAGTTGTAAATGATTCAAATCTAAAGACCTATTTACACCAAGAAAAATAACTTTAATGATGCTAATTGATAACACTTTTATTTTAAGCACGCTCTGCAGTAATGTTACCTACCTCATTAAATGCTCAAGCTCTTTAAAGTTGGATGGATTCTGATTCACAGTCAATGTTTTTTTTATCAGGCATCAGCTGGGAAAAAAAACTTTTTGAAAGTGATTTTGACAATATCTCTCCAGTTTTTTTGTGTTGGTATTGTTATTGCTGTGCTGCAGACCTCACAATTCTTATAGAATTAGAACAAATATTAAATTGCTATACTGTGGTAGTCATAGTTATCATCCTTAATGTGGGTGCTAATATAGTTATCCTTGGTGTGAATGGGTCTTGAAATAAAATCTAAAGCTAATCTTGTCTGTGACTTGAGAAAGTGAGATTTTCCCCTTGTAATATTATTGACTATTGAAAGTCATACACATGATAATAAATATTTTCACTTAGATCTTGAATGGTTTTTAATCACAACCATTGTTGATTCAAGTCATTTTTTAATCAAAGTCATTGATTTGTTTATCCTACTTTGCATAAGAATTATTTTTTTTGTTCCGTGCATCATAATTAGCTTAAACTTTATTTTTCACCGTGCCTTGGCTGCCTCTTTAACGCTCAACGGGAGGTAAAGCTTTTTCAAAAGCAGTTTGGTGATTTAAGTTGAATGTTTTTCTTTGCATCTCCTCTCTCCGATGGGATTTCTGTCCAAAGGCAGTTTTGACAAAAAGGTTGGAAACCAGAGCAATACTTGTAGAATAATGCACCATATGACAAACCGTAAAAGGCTTTATGTGCAGCAGCAGGTCAACAGAATGATTTATAGCAGAAGTAAAGTCAGACTGCAAGGTCGTATTAGCAGCGCATAAAGCATTATGTTATGAATCCTAATGACTTTGTGCTCTTCTATCACATATACAGGTTTGCTTGAGAATGTTCAGTCATTCCTAGCCTGTGCAATTATCAATATTTATGATCTTGAAATATAAATTCATCCCAACTTTTACTGATTTAAGAGTGTTATTTGTGGTTCAGGCTACGTGATTTGGAAATTGTCTTTTAATGCGAAAGTTTATGCATTTCTAAACTACTGCAGAGAACATCAGACAGACATGCCTCAGGCTGTAAGCATATATTCCACTGAATGTTTGTGAGATAGTCAGTCTGTGATGATACAATGTCTGTCTTTATCATTAACAAGAGCACTGTGGGATGGTCTTTACAGTATGTTTAAATTACCTTATCGTTCCCTTATCCCTCATAAGCCGTCTCCTCCTTTTCTGCACGGCCAGGGTGTTGTAACACCCTTCTGGTGATTCATTTATTTATGCATTTCTCATCTGCCTCATCTTGTTTAATTATTCATGGGAAACACAATTAGCTAAGGGAACCGACTGCAGAGCATCCTTCAAGAATACAGTGAAAGATGACAGGCTTCTGTAATCTCTTCTCTTCTCTTCTCTTCTCTTCTCTTCTCTTCTCTTCTCTTCTCTTCTCTTCTCTTCTCTTCTCTTCTCTTCTCTTCTCTTCTCTTCTCTTCTCTTCTCTTCTCTTCTCTTCTCTTCTCTTCTCTTCTCTACACATTACTTTCATTTCCTTCCTCCCTTCTTCGCTTCCTTCTTTTCTATCTTCTTGTTTCCTTTTCCTTCTTCAACTTCCTTTCCACTGGCAAAAGCTTCTAAAATGTTCACCCACCCTCTGTAATTCCAAACTCTGATTTATGTTTCTTACATAAAACCAACAAGGCAGACATCCTTACAGAGACAGTAGAAGATGAAGAGGAGCTTTTATTATTAGTGGATCGAAGGCCTTTTGCATTTTCAGAGGATGTTACACAAGGAATGTATTGAAATGTCAATGGTTATGTTTGCTGGAGCCAAAGTCTTATTTGTACATTAACATAGAAATCATAGTTGTTTACAGTACTGCATGTGTTCTGGTGGATGAATAGACTGTCATTAAAGTGACATCCCAAGCATGAGCTCAGAACTCATGAATATTCCTGAATATTTATTACTTCATTTGCATGCAAACACTCTCACACACGTATGTGCCACACATACGTACACATTACTGATTCTGAGCAGGTATTCCTGTTGTTCATTAGTAGAAGAGATGCTTCACCTTTCAGAAAATCACCTCTTGCTGCCCTAGTTTTTCCTAAGGCTGCAGAGTCACAGGAACAGGGCAGTTAATGGAGTGAACAGAGATGTAGGTTTGTCTGTGGCCGCACAGTGCTAACTTTTTCATTCCCATGTAGTTGTTCTCTCTCTCTTTTTGTGTAGTTTGGGAGAACTGAAGTCATCGACAACACCCTGAACCCAGACTTTGTGAGAAAGTACATCCTGGACTATTTCTTCGAGGAGAAGCAGAATCTGCGCTTTGACATGTGAGTTATTCCCTTTGATGCTGACACACAGGAATCTGCCTCGCTCTCCGATGAGCTGTCCCACTCCGGTCTTTCTGCTCTCGCTCTGTTTGTCTCCCTCTCTCCCAGCACGTCCTCCTTGGTAATTATTGATGCTGCCTCTCTCTTGACTGTCATGTGTAAGTGGCTGGATCAGTGAAAGGGTGATAAATATTTCAGATGAGTTTTACCCTCAATCTTCACGCAGCCATTCAAACGCAAATGTGTGACGCGGGATCCCAGATGATTTACAACTTGTTCTTCCCTTCCCGCGCCCAAGTGTCCATCTCACTCTCATTCACCTTCTTAAATGGGCTCTGCTGAGTTGAAAAAGGCCTGCTGCACTGCAGGCTGGACTTAATTGGAGAGTTCAGAGTGCTGTCAGCGAGAAACCTTCCACGATTATGCGAATTCCTGCTTATACCAATTCAAATATTCACAGAGCCAACCAGCTGTGCCCCAGAACAGCACTTCTACTCAAATTTTAACAGCATCAAGAATTTAAATGCAGACTAAGGGGGATCTGATTTAAAGGGAAATTTAAAGGTTTTTTTTTTTTTCACTAGTAGCAAAATGAAATTTCAAAAATGAGAGTATCTTCTGTTGTTTGGACAGAATTATGGCAACAACCAATTTGATTGTTAAAGTCACAGTGCATCTGAAGGAGTGACAGATTTTTTCATCTGTTATTGTGCCATACGTCTGAGAGTAACATAGTTTCATTATGACATTTATGACATTTTTATTAAAAATTACAAGGTCATTTTTTAAAAAAAAATGAAACATGCACAGAAGAATTGTTCTCAGTATCTATGACATGTATTTATAAAATGGATGTGAATAAGGAGAATTTTCATTTCATGCTGACTTTAAGAAATGTTCTCTACAAGAAATTAAAATATGAGCTTTATGGATGACTTAATCCATAGAAATTCCAGATCAGATAATGTGAGGATGGTTGAGCAAATTGAGCTGTTACTGTCATCCAAGAGAAAATGGGACATGCCATCATCTAACAATACCAACTGAAGCTGTTTTGTTGGATTTCAGATATGACATTGACTCCAAAAGTCCTGATCTGGCAAAACACGTGAGTATATAGAAGCACTATGTATGTGCTTTTTCTATGTGCATGTCTGTGTGTTTGCTTGAATGTATATGAAAGTTCTTTGTGTTCATGGGCAGTTGTACTCATATTTTGACATGCATGCTTTTCATTCTGCAGTTGGTTTTATGCAATCTAAAATGAAATGAAAAATGGCATTTTGTATCATTATCAAAGCTGTGCAAAACTGAAGAAGAAGTGAAGTTAAACTCTTTGGCTTCTGATCGTTCTGAATGTATCCTGCAGTGTGCTTGAATATCTTGGGAAATACAGACAATTTGTTCCCTAGTAAACGGATGGAAGGCAAGCTAAAAATATATAATGACAAGATATTGGGATATGTTTTCAATGAACACTTGCACCACATTTTTCAGCATAAAACAGTGTCATTGTCATTCTCTTTATCAGAAACATTTTTGTATGCAAATTAGACTTTATCAAATAAGACATTTGCTTGGTGCAATTAATGAAATATATCAAATCTCTCGGTAGAAATCACGTTTCCCCTCGGGGGGCCCCCCCTATCGTCGGGCCCTTAGAATCGTCCTTACTTTCCCCCCCCTTACGGCGCCCCTGGGTTGCATCATTACTTGATTTGCATAATTATATTCAATAAAACATGTACCAAAACTATGCAGACATTGTGAAAATAACTCTCAGTAGGGGCAAATTATAAATCATGATTTTGTATAGAACCACCCGAATGTTTTGTGTGTGTGTGTCTGTCTGTTCATTTTCATTTTTCAGTGAAATTCAAATATATGTTTTGGTTTTCTCGCTTTCTTTTGTAAGCAGTGATCATCATGGGTGTTTTTCCCTTTCTCTCTTCTCCAAGATCTTTTCTCACTATTCTCTAACTCTCGTTTTTTCTCTTCTATCCTCTTCGGCCTGACTTCAACTCGTTTGTTTGGTTTTTTTTTTTTGGTTTTTTTTTTGGTCTTTTTGGTTACATGATATGCTCTGTTGTTATTGTTATATTTGCGGCCTCACCTCCCTACTGGAAGCCCTCCGATTTGAACGTACGTCTCTGCCTTCCTTGACTTTTCTCTTTACCTGTACAACTCATTTATACCCAGAACCACCCTGACTCATTGTGTTCTCTCTTCTTTACTTCCTGTGTGCCTCCTCTGGGCCTTCTTTTGTTTGGGCCACCCTTCTGTAGGATTTCCTTGGTCAGACCTTCTGCACTCTGGGTGAGATAGTGGGTTCACCAGGCAGTCGTCTGGAAAAGCCTCTGGGGTAAGAAGCTACTGCACTGTTCTATGAGCTAGGCTTACATACTCGATCAGATTGGGATGTATTCAAAGTTAGAGAAGCTGTATGAGGTCAGCAACTGTGCCTGAAGCCATCTCAAATAGATTACTGCCCCTAGGAAACAGAGAAATGATTTTCTGTGCAGATGTTCTTCAGTAGATCACCTTCATTCCTATTGAGTGCCTATCTGTCTACACTGTAAAAATGGGGAATTACATTTTATGCAGCGTATTGGTGTATATTGATGTTTTTGGGGCACTAAGACTTTATTTTGACCCATTATTTTGTACTGTTTCGGTGCGTCGGCCCTTTTTCATTCAGCAATCAAGTTATTCAGCGCTGAGCTACAGTGTGTGTGCAACCAGTGCCAAAGCTTGTTTGACTAATGAGTCATCTTTTGCTAATTAAGTCATAAACATGTGATACATTTTTTTCTTAATTAACTTTATAGCTGTATGAAGCACAGGCCTTGTATATTTAACCTTGGCCAAAAAGCTATCATGCACTTCAGTTGATCAGTTTAACCCATCTTTCTGTTCAAATCTTGCTGAAATGAGCCTGGTGTTCTGCTGTCGTTTAGAGGGTTATAGCTGTGGAATGATGATGGATACTCCCATTTATCCCTCACCATCTGTGTCTTATGTCAGTGTAGCAGATTAGGCTTGTCGGTGCAGATTGCGAGAGTTAATGGAACTCAACCAGAGACTTCATTCTGCATTTATTGCTAAAGTATCCATCATGCAACCCTAGAGGTGGAGGTTTCTTTAACTGCTGGCCATGGTATTTCTGAAAATAATCTCTTTAACTTTTAAAACTCTCTTATTTGTTTAATTGATCCCTAACAGTGTCATACAGTGAAAACATTTGCATCACAGGAGAATTCTGTTGTTTTGTATCATTCTGTGTTGGACATTTGAAATATTTGCAGGATGAAATGGTTGAATCCTTTTTTATCTTGCTAAGGCTAATTTCATGGCTAGATATAAATATACCCTAAATATACCCAATTAAATTATATTTTTTACATTTCTTGCATAATTTAACCATCACAGATCGATTCGGAAGTGATTTTTACTGTTTTTTTTATTAATGTTTTTATTAATATTTCACCTCAAACAAGCACTTAACTGAGATATTTGTTAAGTAAACTACAATTTTATCTTTTTTTAATTTGTTGGCTGTGATTGGAAGACAGTCGTAAATGTCAGTCATGTAAAAATGGCAAAAAAGAAGCATTTTCAGTTTGATTATTTAATGCTGTATATTTTGTGTAATTATCATAGTTACTTACATTTCTTATTTTTAATTATAATCGTCCCATAAAACGTAAAAGTGCTTCTAGTTGAAGAAACACACTGGTTTAGTCTACATTAAAGAGACACATTTTCCCTCCATGAGCTGGAACTGTTTTAAATTGGTGCTGCTTGGACACAATGTAAGAGAATACAAAAGAGCTGAAGTTTAGGAGGGAGATGTAATGATTGCAGGGTTTAGTTTATACAGTACACAAATGAGTGAGTGCTAGGGGTGGAGCAGACCCTATTGATCAACCTCAAACACCCACTCAATCTCGTACTGCACTGAGGCGTGTGAATTGCTTTCATTTATGGGCATTATCTGTGCAGAAAGGAGGTATTTGGTTGTGGAGAAGAGATCGGCCCGTAATGATGAGCTGTTCTGCTCAAAATCTGTGGGAGTTTAAAAGCTTTAGGGGTGAATTTGAGCCCCTGATCTCTGTACAGTTTCCCCAGACTGTGTTAAACTAGATGGAGACAGACAAAGAAAGGTGAAGGCTGGAACACAGAGAGGCTGCTTTCACACCGCAGCAGAAAATGCTTGTCAGTCCTGTTTTAGAGGGCTAAAAATGGTTGTGTTCGCACAGAATTCAGTTAGTTGTCAAAGTAACAACTGGTTTCTACGACAAAGTGACGGTCTTAAAATTTTTAGGACTCACAAATGCAGTCTGACAGCAGGTTTGCTGCATAGAATGAACAGTACTGCAGTCACTGTTTTCTGCAGCGTCACTGACATACAATGTGCAAGTCAAGTTTCACAAAAAATATTTTTCTACATAAGTCTACACTAAGTGTCAGTAGAAAACCTGAACTTTTAGTCTACCAAATGTTCCTTTTGCAAATTCCTTGCGTAAAAACCAAATATCAATTTGATTAGTTCATAGCAACATAATAGAAATAAAAAAAAATGAATGGGATTATTTCATAAGTGGTTATACTTTTGCATATAATGTACGTATGACATGAGGCACATATATATTGATATGATAATGTTAGGGCTGTCAACAGAAATTTTGGGAAGTCAGAGTGGACTAAAAAACAGTGGAGTTTGCCAATACGGTTTCTATAAAAAAATAAATGCGCAATACAAAATGTATAGTTATCTTTGGCTGTGTTTATAGGCTTTATTCAAGGCTATACCAAGATTTCAGAAATACCCAGATGGTCTACTATTTTTGGTGGAAATTCGAAGTGCAGAAAGCTCTAATGGGTAATGTTGCATACAACCCAATGTGCTTTGGAAAATTGATGATTCGGTTCAGAACTATAAACAGGAGTAGAAGACTACAAAAAAAAGGGTGGATGTTTGAGACCAATGGTTGAGAGAGAGTTTTAGGGGAAGTGGATTAAGTGATTAATAATATTTAACCTGATGAAAAATAATTATTTAATGATATCCATGTTATATTTCATATGCAAAAATATTGTGAACGTTTATAAAGATATGCTGGGCCATTAACTTTAAAATGCAATATTATGCAAAAATACGAGGTTAGTTCTTTGCATGAAAGACCCCCAAGTGATCATCATGCTGCTATTTTATATCCAGTAAGAATAGCTGACTTGTGTAAATTAAATGAACTGAAATGTGGAGTATGTATAAGAGGATGTTAACTGTGATAAATTGATTGGCAGTTGATTGGTGGTCCATTAAAGACACAAATGTGATGTGGTAGTATGTCCCAAAAATCATGCTGTACAGCTCTTCTGCTGTATGCTCAAAAATGTTCTTTTTCTTCACCAAAATAGTATGTACTTTAATGGCATAGTATAGGGGAATTGTGATGCAGCAATTGATTTTAGTTTACTTTATTTGAACCTGAACCTAAGGAAGGAAAGAACAACTGAAGCACTAACTTTGTATTTTTTTGTGTGTGCAATTGAGGAATCAAAAAACACCAAAATTGTGTAAAATGCCTGAGTCCAGGATGACCTGCTTTTGAACAGCCTGTTGTCTGTATTACACACACACAAACTCTCTAATATCGTCCTCTTTCCACACCTCAATAATTCCCCATAGCCATAGAGCCATAGAGTCTTTGTGTATCTATTGCAGGAAATAGACTATAGCTTTCCCTCCGTCCGTCCTGTGCAACTGATATAGTTACAGTCATCTCTTGAAATGTATCCCTCCGTCGTGTTGAAATAAGTAAATCAGAGACTACACACTTGGCAGCTGAATACAGAGAATTGTATGTTTGGCAATAAACAGGGTGTAAGGAGACTTTAGCTGTGGGCTGAACTGCTTTAAAACACACTGCAAAACTAGTCTTATTGGATTTGAATTTCAGCAATGTTAATTCATCATCTCCCCTTCACTGGCTGTGAGCCGACAGAACACAAAACATTGCCCAGCTTTAGATTCCGTTAGAGTTTTGTACTGTTCATATAGGGGTTATAGGAAGGGAAGTAACATAAGCCTTATTGAATACAGTACATTTGGCCCATCTGTGCCTTAAAAGCTGTGCCTTTAGTGATGCAGGTTTAATCAGATTGACCCTGTTGTAAAGAGATTTATCTTATTAGTTATTTACAATATATATATATATATATATATATATATATATATATATATAAAAAGGCAGCTTATTTTGCATTTTCATTGTATGGTAAAGGGCAACTTTGACATTTGTTTTTTTTTGTGCCCCACTCAGTTTGAATGGTCATGATGCTTCTGGCCTGCATCATTAGATTATTATGTCATACTGATGGACTGGGCCTGTGCTTATGGATTAAAGCTAAACAGTATAGACCTGTATGTTATCCCCTGGAAATGCATTATGCTGGAGCTGGGCATTGACAAATAGAGAGGGGTGGTAAAGTTAGTGCGAGAGAGGAAATATAACAGTGAGTCTTATCTAGGTCTCAGATTCAATACTCTGGTGGGACATCACAGCCATGTGTTTCTGACTGCGGGCTGTTTGAGCTTTTTACTGAAGAAAAAAGTCTTTCAGATTTAAATGGTAACAAGACAGAAAGCACAAGTAACTTTGAGCTATAAAAGTACAACAGCAGACAAGGTGAACGAATAGATTGCAAGCTTTTTCCCTCAATGATGGACCCAGTCCCTGTATAAATAATAATAACTGAGCAACAAATCAGTATATTACAAGGATTTCTGTAGGATCATGTGACACTGACGACTAGAGTAATGACTGCTGAAAATGAATAAATTACATTTTAAAATATATTCAAATAGAAAACAATTATTTTAAACCAATAGTATTTTACAATATTTATGTTTTTACTTTACATTTGATCAAATAAATGCAGCCTTTGTGAGCATAAGAGACTCTTTATTATTAAATATTAGTATATAATACATATTAATAAACAATAATATATAATAGTTGTCATGGTGTGGTGCAGGAATAACGCACAAAGATGAAGAATCACAATAAACAGTCTTTAATAATCCACATAGAGGTAGTCCAACACAGATGAGTAGGAACCACACGTACACATCGACGACACCGGACAGAGAAACACTGAACAGAATGCAACTTATATGGGGAAGGTAAATGAGGATAATAGACGAGACACACCTGAACATAATGACACAATCAAGGGGAGACAGAATCTAGGTCACAGACCACATGGGGAGAGAAAACACAAACAAAAAGTCCACGACTGTGACAGTTCGCCCCCCTCCCGTAAGGCGCGACCCTGCGCCGTAGAAAGGAAAGGAGAGGGAAGGATGGCGAAAGGTTGGCATAAACAGGCAGGAGGAGGTTCAGGTGGTGGCTGGATGACCGGGAGGAGGACGATCCACAAAGTCCAGGGTGGTGACGATGGAGGAATGAGCCAGGACGGAGACAGTAGTGACTTGAAGCAGGAGGAGCCAGGTGGGACCCAGGCCACAGCCCTGATGGCGGCCCATGGTGGAACCGACGGAGGGAGGAACCATGGTGGAGGAAGGGCTGATGATTCCAGGGGACTGACCGACGGCGGTGGAGCAGGTGGAGGAGCCCGAGGCGGAGACGGAGAGCCGATGAGCCAGGGCAACGGGGAGGCTCCGGAGGGCCAAGGCGGAGCAGATGGTGCTGGCGACCGAGGCAGAGGCGGGGATCTGGAAGGCCACGGTGGAGCCGAAGCATCAGAGGATTGAGGTGGAGTCGGAGGGAAGGAGGAGCCTGACAGAGCCGGAGGGATGGAGGGACGAGGTGTAGCCGGAGGAGTGGAGTCCCGAGGCGGCGGATGGTCGACGACAGACCAAGGCGGAGCCGGAGGGACGAGGGAGCCCGGCGGAGCTGGTGGACTGACGGGCCACGGAGAAGAGGAGGGAGCTAGGAGCCATGGTGGAGCCGCTGGGTCGGAGGGCCGAGGCGGAGTCCAGGACTCAGAGGCTGCTTTTAGCCGTTTCTTGAAGATGGCTAAGGATTCAGCTGCTCGGATTGAGTTGGGCAGGTCATTCCACCAGGTGGGAACAGTGAAAGTGATTTTGTGCCTCTTTGGGATGGCACAATAATGCGTCATTCACTTGCAGAACGCAAGCTTCTAGAGGGCACATAGGTCTGAATTACTGAATTTAGGTAAAGGGGTGCAGAGTCAGAGGTGGTTTTGTAGGCAAACATTAATGCCTTGAATTTTCTGAGAGCAGCTATTGGTAAATTGATGAATAGAGGTGTGAGGTGTGTTCTTTTCGGTTCATTAAAGATTAATCTTGCAGTGGTATTTTGCATTAATTGTAGAGGTTTGATGGAATTAGCTGGAAGACCTGCCAAGAGAGCATTGCAATAGTCAAGTCTGGACAGAACAAGAGCTGGGAGAATATTTAAATACATGTCCCATATAAAGAGTCATATTGAATATGAAATCTCATGTTAATCCATCACCTTGGATGAGTTAAATTGGAGTTCACATATTCAGCACAGGAATCTAATTGATGGTCTAAGCCACCCCATATTATGCAAATACACAAACATTCACACTGAAGGATGGTACTTTTCAGTGCATTTTTTTTATAGGTCCCCATCACAGAATGAAATTTTAAGCCATTCTGTCATATTCACAGAGCTCAGGACAGGAAATGCATTTTCCATTCCATCTAGTGCAGCACTCTGGGCTAGGGTCATTTATGGAAGGCAATTGTTATAATAATGTATACATTGAGTGCTCGGCTGAGTTTTTAAACCACAGACAGACCATGTAAAATACCTCCAGCGCCAGAAGCAAATTTTACTTCATGGACATTCCTCTTGTTGTCATATTGACAGTAGCTGATTTGTTCCCTTAGTGGTCAACAAAGGGCAAGACAAATGTCTCAGGAGGGCACAAAAGCACACTGCCATCTCATTGACCTCTGACTTTCCTCTTTTGACTACTCTGACATGCTTACGGTTCTATATTGTTAAACAGACTCCACTATAGACAGCAGCATAGCCAAAAGGACAGAAGCTAACAGAATTATAGATATGAATGCTATCGATCACTACGCACGGTCAGGTAGCAATGCTAGAAAGAAGAAAATGCATCTCGCAAATGACTCACTGAAGAATATCTCATTCAAGGATAGCCAGATACTCAGAGTAAGCACAATTTCAGGTCTGTAACAAAACATCCTCTTCTCTCCTGCTAGATGAATGGCTTACATTTAGCAGAGGTAGACCCTGTGCTCCATCATTATGTTGAATCGATTGCCTCATCCAAGATTTGTTTTATGAATAACGTTTAATTGCAGACATGCATACATTCTTGCACAATAAACCATAATAGTTCATTTGAGGCTTGTTCGACTGCGATACGTCGTAAGTAGCTCTGGATGCTGAAAATGAGTCTTCATTATGGTAAAGAAATGGTCGGTTAGCCTGGATGTTCCATATTAATTATGGATTATACAGCCATGTGCAAATCTTATGCAGAGCTTCAATTCTCTTTGGTTGAAGCCATTTTGCAGGTGTTTCTCTCTTGCTGTGTTTAGACCATTGAAACACTGTAATCCACAAGTGGTGGAGAAAGGTGCACCAATCTTAATTCAAATCCGGGTGTATTTAAGGATTATAGATGCATGTCTAAGTATGAAAATCAATTGGATTTAAGTTATAATCTCATTCCAACCCCTTGTGGAGTTCTGGAGCTTTATGTAATGCAGCTTGACTGCGACTCGCTCGCTGTGAATCAGCGATCCGTCATATTTCACCCTCTGCTCTGTTTGTCTTAGTTTCACATGAAATGAGTCTGGATAAACTTATTCACTTAATCTCTTTGTTAGACAGATGAATGTAAATGTTCCTAACAGCCCAATGGTCTGTGAATGCACAGCTTATCACTCTCAAACAGGACTGTTTATTTCAGGTACTTTGGTTACATACGCGCTCACATACTCAGAGACACATGAATAATTTAATCCGCCTTTCTCTGTTTTCTCTCATTCTACTTTCTTTTGCAATACATATGATCTTATATATTTCAATGCTTTTGCGCAACCCATGTTTAAAAACCCCTGCCATAGTTGGCCAGTCGTTGTAAGGCCTGATGAGTACCATAGCACTACAGGCCTGATTGTTCCTCTCCTCCACTGAATCTCCTCCATTTCTCTCTCCCCCCCCCCCCCCTCACCTGCCAACCTGTTGTCTGCTTAAATACCAACATAATTCTTCATCCTAATGATGAAATGTGCAAACATCTCCACAAACCTCAGTACCTGCTGTGTCGAATGATAATGCTGGCTAGCGTTAAATACTGTTATACATCTTCCTCAGTCATGTGGGATGACATTTAAGCATTTTCAATTACCCAGAGGGCTTTTGGCAGGTTTAAGACATCATGGGACACCGCGTTTAATTACAGTGCAGTTTATTTTATTCTTTGGTACAGTATACAATGTTCCGTGACTCATTAGAGGATGAATATGAAGAGAAATCTCCATTTATTGTAAACCTTGGACTCTTTGTCAACACTTTGATGAATAGCTTCTGATATAACATGTAGAATTACCTCACAAGCCACAAGTAGCGAGCAATTTGTTAGGCTGACGAGTAGCTCCATAAATCACACCCTCTTCTGTCATGAATTGATCAAATCAGGCCTACCCGTGTGAGCAGCTACAGATGCCACGATGAAGAAAAGGCTGCAACGAGTGCAACAAAGTCTGAAAATATTCGGCGTAATACCAACTAACTCCTCTCCCTCGGCTGACATTCTTTCATCTGTGATCAGTATGTAAAAATATTCCCCCTGTTCCTTAAGGACAGGACTTGGTGCGCATACTTTGTTAAAGGACTGTTTGATCATAGCGAACAGGTCGGGTTGTGTGATGTTGACTTATAAGTCATTTGGCTTTGAATGGCGGATTTGGGACAGTATCATTGATCCTCTGAATCTCCACTGGCTTCAGTTAAAGGTTAGAAAGTTGATATGAAGCTCTCGGCTGTGTGCGAAAAGATGCCTTCACCTCCTTCCTCATGCTGGTGTGCACTCTAGATCATTTTTATTGCTTATGTCAACATTATCGAGTTTCCCTTGGCAGGTGCAGTGCTGTAAATGCCAACAGAATCTGCCAGTAGTCAAATCAGTTTGTGTCTAATGTATACTTAATTGTTGCATACTAAATATGAATAAAAATGAAAAAGGTTTGGGTTTTTTTTAATCATTTTTACAGTCTTTTGTACTGTTTTAAATGTCAAAAAGTTAACTTCTCAGAAGACTATTTGACAGCTAAGAAAATCAAGAGTTAGTGGAGATAGTTTTAAACTTTTTTTTAAAGAAAATTTACATTTTATTCAGAAAGAATTAATTAAATAGATTAAAAGTGACAGGAAAGACTTTAAACCATTAGAAAAGATTTCAAATAAAAACTGTTCAAATAAACTTTTCTTTATCAAAGAATGCTGAAAAATAATGTATCACAGTTTTCACAAAAACATTAGGCTGCATTGTATTGTTGTTTTTATTTCAAGAAACCTTATTAACACTCTCCTCACATGAGAGAAGTCAGTCTGAACTGACAATGTCTGTATTCTTACATTCCACATTGCATTTGATGGCTGAGAAATCTTCATTTTCTGCTAACCTGAACCTTAACCAGTTTAGATTATTTGTCTTGGTTCCAGGTCATGATATTGCTTCAGTGGCAGTACTGTATGCAGTTCAATTTTATAATTTTTTTTAATAGCTTTTTCAATTTAAGCTAGATGAAAGGAAAATTAAACTCTGGTGAGTTTGCATTAATAAGAATAACAGCGTGCTGCGTTCAATGTCAGCTGAAGGCACCAAGGGGTTCAGATGTTTGATCAGACGCTAATCAATTGGGAATGCAGCAGGGAGAGGCGTGAGTGCCATTAATTTTGCTCTTCTGCAGAGCAGAGCTAACACACAGTGTTGAAGGGGACATTGGGTGCCCATTTTAGGGTCTTCATGAAATGTATGCAAAATACTTTGGTTAAAATTCCTCAATGGTCATGTAAAACAACACCCTTTTTACCTTGTCAAAAACACCTCTGTTCACAGCGACCCGTTTCGGTGCATGTTTCTTTTAATGATAATGAGCTATTGTACACCCCGCCCTCTGTTTTTTGTGTATTTGGTGGTGCATTACCATCAAAAACGGAACTAATCCGCTGCGTCCTCGGTGGCTATCATATCGGGAGAAAATGAAAACTCTTATATTCACTTTTGAATCCAACTACAAAACATTTGTCTCTACAGCTGCTCGAGTGCAGAGAAAATGGCAGACAATATACAACTGGCTGAGGGCGGAAGTATGCTAATACGGGACAGTCTGTCAGCTATTTTGGGTGGGGCCTGAGCAGTATGATGTCATACTGCTCATCTGATATTGAACGCAGTATGATGTCATACTGCTCAGAAAATCAAAACGACTTGATAATTGAGACTGTTTAGGTTTTTTGGGGATTAAAAAAGGAGTGAATGAATTGTAGGGTGTCCACACACTGCTAAGACACATTTATATGCAAACACTGTATAAAAGTGAATTTTGCATCCAATGTCCCATTTAAAAGCCACTTTCCAAATAAACAAATGGCCACACCAGTGGGGTTTGTAATAGGAAACACTGCCACATTTCAAACTGTTTCATCATTTTTGTTCTCCTGTCGCAGTGAACGACTGTATGTATAGCAACCTGTGAATGAATATAGTGATAAAAGACGGCTCCACTTGTGTAACAGTTGTCAGTTTGTTTGTGTATTTGCGATTACAGTGCAACATGTTTTAAAATTGCTGTCAGTTGTTAGCTTTCATCTTTTTGGAAGCCTGTCTCTGAGAGCACTAATCAGGGTATGACCCTAGAAAATGAGTTGAACGCCGTCAGTTAACCCTGTTTACTTGGTTCATGTTCAAGAATTGGATCAAAGAATTTGTTTGGCTCAACATCTTGCCACTCTGTCATTGATTCAAGAGTAATTTGTTCAGACACTACAGAAAAGTCACTGGAGAACTAATAACAAACAAATAACAAACCAAAGTTGTTTTTTTCTATAGTAAAGAAGTAGTTTCTAAAACAATAGGTTTCATCTAACAAGTCCTCTCTAATATCTGAGGGAAAAACATGAGCAGCAGCAAACACTGACCTTTCTAAACTACATTGTGGAGGTGAGACTGAGGCAGCTCAAAACAACTATGGTGATCCAGCATCTTCAGAAAGTTAATGGGGAAACTGGCCTGAAATTCATTATGATGAATTATTCATCAAGTGTAATTTTATCTGAATTATTCATCAAGTGTAATTTTTTTTTTTTTTTTTTTTTTTTTACAGAAGTGTCTCCTATAAAGGCAGTGGGTAAATTGTTCCCTCACTTGCTCTGAGGCCAAAAGCTCATTTTACATCCTTTCAGTGACTCGAGTGGAACTGGCCTGCTTTTAATTGTCTCAGCTTCAGATTGTGAATGTGTTTTCCACTAGCCCTTTGAACTCAAAGCTATTTAAAAATAATATAATATAAGGATGCATTAAACTGATCAAAATTTAAAACAAATACATTTGTAATGTTACAAAAGATTTCTATTTCAAATAAATGTTGTTCTTTTGAACTTCTTATTCATCAAGGAATTCTGAAAAAGATGTATAGCAGTTTCCACAAGAATATTTAGTAACACAACCATTTTCATCACTTATGACAGTAAGAAATATTTTTTGAGCGCCAAATCAGTTTAACTGAAGTGATTTCTGAAAGTTCATGTGACACTGAAGACTAGTATTGACTGCTGATAATTCATCTTTGCCATTACAGGAATAAATTACATAAAATATATTCAAATAGAAAACAGTTATTTTAAATTATAAATATAACTCACAATATTACTGTTTTGCTCTCTGTTTGATCAAATAAAACAGACTTGGTGATCCTTGGTGAGAGACTTCTCTCAAAAACAAAAAAAAAAACAATCTTATGGACCCCAAACTTTTGGCAAACAGTAATGTGTGTGTACTGTCATGTGACGTTGTTGAAATGTGGTTTAAAGTAATTAATTTAAAAGTAAGTTACATTCTTTTACAATATACATTTTGCATCAATTTCACATAGTTTTTATAGTAATACAAAACATGGAGATATGCAAATGAACTGTAACATTTCTGCACCTGAGCACTTTATTGCAGCACTGAGCATTGTTTATTTGTTCATCTGTAGTTGGCAGTAACCCTAAAGACACATTTACACTAAGAGGGGTCAGCATAAAATCCTCTGCTTGATTTTGCACCAGTTGACATCTAAATTTAGGATCTTGCATGATTGATAGAGATAAACTGGTGTGAATCATCCAAAGATTTAAGCTATACAGCATCCTGAACTCATCCTGAGGCAGAGGTTTATTTTACCACATGATGGTTGCTGTTTGTTGACTGTGCACAGGAAGCATTCAGGGCAAAACAATGATCTGAACTGAAATATCCAGTTTTTGTCAGTACACAACGTGACTGTGATCTCCATCTCCCTAATATATCATCTCAGCTTTTGAAATCGTTCTGATATTACTATTCTGATATTCTGCTGCTGTTGTCTGAAATGTCTTTAACTGTAATTATATGAGAATCAGGTCATTATTAGGAGGATTTTTTTTTTACAGTATTCCTGCCCTACTGTTCCCAATAACTCAAAACTATGTGCACTAATGCACCATATGTGTTATTTTTTTAGTGGCATCCCTGGGAAGAATTGTGGTACCATTATTCTCACTGCAGAGGAACTCGGAAACTGTCGGGTAAGTCAGCAGTTTTACTTTATCCTCCACAGAATAGTTTTACTCTGAAATAATTATTTTTTTTCAATCCCCTTTCTCTTCGAAATGCTTGCAACTATTCAGCAGTGAAAACCTTTACTGAAATGATTCACTTTGATAAGAAAGCTGACTGTTATACTCTTGAGATCAGACCATTCACTGCCTGGCAGCCAAATACATTATTCCAGAGAAATGAACGGGATTGTGCTTATATCTGAAATATAAGTTGTCTCCACAGACAAAAGAGTAACAACATTTGAACACCAAACCACCTTTAAATACTTTCATTTCTGTTTTACTGACAAAATGTTATTAAAGCATAAATAATGGAATAACAGAATAACATACATTATTAACCGTCTTTAAAACTGGCCATTTACGTTATTCTGATTAAGTAAATAAAGACCAAAACATAGGCTTGATGGAGCAGCAGCTGAAAAATTACTGAGCATTCAATAGTGAAGATCACTGCAGCGTTGCCCATTGGGTAATGTTAGAGCTTTTGATACACAATGAAGGCTTTGTTTGTCTCCCTTGTTCTTGAACACTTTCAGTAAGTATTTTAAGACCAGCTCTTACTGAACCAAAGGATCATGGAATTGGCATCAAGGTTTTCAAGGAGGAATGAACACAATGGAATTTTACAGCAGCTGGTGTCACAGCTTGAGTGAAAATAATCTTAAAATTGCTTTTAAAAAAATCAAAGTGAGATATGGATTGTGCGGCCTCTCTGAACCAATTCAAGGGTGATGACGTCTTCCCCTTAGAAGTCCCCTTCTAAGACTTGTGTGCTCATAACGTGTTTTGTTAGACCTGCATTGATTGTCTGGTCCTGGAGAGGACCATGTATCCGGCATCTGATATTCTGCTTATGCATTTTAAACCTGTTCTGACGTCAGTCTTGATTGCTGTTGGTCCGAAGAGTCTGATATAGTATGGATATGATAAGAGGATTCTTATAAATGGGAGTGATGGCTTAGAAAAATAAGCAATAAAATACTAATTAACCAGATATCTTCAAATGCCTCTTATGTAAACATTCATATGGACTGCTGAGGATCCTGCAGAATTATTTTTTTATATGCAAAGATATATAAAGATGTTTTTTAATTTAATATATAACATTTTAAATATCATTTATTGCAAAAAAAAATCAAATATGTTTCTTTTGATATGCTCAGTGTAACGAGCCGTCTCTTCAGAGAATCCAGGAAGCCAGGAATTAACAAAAGTACTTTTAATATAGAAAACAATGACAGAGAATATTTCTAAACCAAGGTTACAATTTAAGACAGGACAAAGAATAGGGGAAAACTAAGGACTTTTAAAGGGATGGGAACAAAGGAGCAAACTAGATAATTAAACAAACAAGGCTGGGAACGGATTAACTAATAATAACAAAACGAGGAACGGAACAGGAAGTCCAAATAAGGTCAAACAGGAACTAAGTGGAAACACACATGTGACACTCAGCCAGTAATGATACTAATTTAATTTTCATGAAATTCTTAATTCTTGCTTAATTTCAAGTCAGACAAATGTTAATTCAGGATCCGCTTTGATGGATTCAGTCAGTTTATTCAGTGTAAAGGAGTTGAAAATACTCCTTGAAAGTCTTTTTGTGGGATTCATTAAAAGAATTGACTCATTTGTTTTGACTACAATAGTTAGCCAGCAAAGATAAAGAAAAGCATGTTTTATTTTGCAGTCCTCAGTCATTTTATTTCATCATATTCTCTTTAGACTGCATGGTGAAATATAACCGTTCCATTTGTAGATTCAGTGGAGGAGGTCAGACAAAAAAGTTTCTATCTCCATCCCTCCCATGTCTTTATCATGTCTTCCCACTGGAACGTTCTAGTTTCGTCCCTCTGTCTAGTAAAGTTTACTCTGTCACTGGTGATAGTACTCATTAAATCGCTGAAATAGCAGTGCAGAGTAAATTACAGCTTTTCCGGGTTGTAAATGGCTATGTTGCACTGACTACAGGCTCAAACACACACAAAGGACTGCTCATTTAAGCCATCTATTGCACACACTCACAGCCTCACTCAAGCTCATTTGAAATGCTCAAAAAGCTTTCCCCCTCTGTGAGGGTAATATATTGGTACATCTGCTTGATCTATATATATATATTTCACATGGTAGATCAAAAGATTTTACAGGATGTTATGAAAGCCTGGGTTTTGATCAGGTGCATGCAAAGAACAGCTATGAGGAAATGCACCATGTGGAGACGAACCCTCTGCTTAATAGCAGGAATGAGGTTTCCAAATATCTTCAGAAGTCTGTCTTTCCAAGAAGTTATAAAGATGAATCCCATTCAGAGACCAGATAAAACCTGCAAACCCAAAATAATGAGTGAAATGTTTCATCTCTGAAGTACATTGTGGCCAAAGACAAGCAGCTTTAGCTGTGATGTGAATCGCTTTGACTGACTGTCATTTATATAACTTACTGTTGCTGAAGAAAGAATTGCAATCCGCAAGGAGACTGACGCTCGTGCTCCATTGCTCAATTCATAGAGACTGGATTCAAAACTATCCTAGGTTGATATTTTGCTTTTCTCTGCCCAAATTGTTTTCAGCTTGAATTGATCTTGCTACCAAGGTCATGGGATCATAATCGCAGTGAATGCTTGTTTTGAATGGGGCTGTTAATCATGTGCAAAGTCCTCCACACACTATGGTTTAGTTTCAGTCAAGAAACAATTCAAGCAATGTGTAATGAAAGGTAGTGCTCCCTCGGCCATTAAATATAAGGTGAATAGTCCCTAGAGCGTGGAAAGTCCACTGGCCATGTTCATCAGTAGATATACCATTAAGACTAATAACTTCGTATCAGTCAGGCTTCACACCATTATGGCTAATAAGGGTTGTCCCCATAGTGTTGATAACATCCCTCTGGCCTAAGAAGCCCCTAGCAAGTAGGTTTACGATGATGTCAGTCATTACTGGAGTGTAATTTGCAGTATCAACTGCACATCATGTGAATGATTTCTTTGGAAATGTTCTAAATCTCCTTCAGCCTCTTCTCTCACTCACTCTTCTTTCTCCTCACTGACTCCAGCCTACAGTTTCATCATTCTCTGAATGGCACTCTCAATGCAAGATAGTGTTTAGTGGCTAATTGGTTCAAATGGAATTGATGCTTGTTGATGCCAGGCACAGATTAACCATTTGGGCCACAAAATAACCATTTAGGGGTCTCAGAGGGTTTTCTTTTTTTATCCCAAGAAATTTCAGGTCATAATGAAAATTATATTGGTATCTTGATTCATGTGTACTGTTATTTTAGTATTATTTATATACAATTGTTGGTTACATTTTATTTTAAGGTGTCTTTGTTACAGTGTAATTATACATTTAAGTACTGAG
The DNA here is from genome assembly GCA_021397915.2 of Tor tambroides. NCBI lineage: Eukaryota > Metazoa > Chordata > Actinopteri > Cypriniformes > Cyprinidae > Tor > Tor tambroides. The sequence continues at coordinate 92,401 of JAFVLL020010572.1, forward strand.
TAATATTAATTAACTACATGTACTTACTATATGGTTAGGATTAGGGTTTGGCTTAGGGTTACTTACATGCAATAATGCATAATTTATTATTATTACAATAGTAAGTACATGTAACGTGTAACAAGGACGCCTTAAAATAAAGTGTTACCCAATTATTATTGTTATTTATATTTTGAACTAGCTTTTATTTTTTATTTTAATAATGTATTTAGCTGCCATGACAACATTATTTTATGTCAGCTTTATTTTAGTTACTTTTAATAGTTTTAGTTTTAGTTTAACAATGACAACACTGCTCATGTGTCAGTGAAGTACTTAATTACTATGAATTCAATGATGGTCTAATGACATTCTATACAATATTATATATGATAAGACAATAATTAATTTCATATTATGGTCGATAATCATATGTATTTTATTGCCCAGGTTTTCATCATTAAAGATGATTTTACGTAACCCTAGCTCATAAACATGAATTTGCATAAAACTACTCCACTAAACAAAAGCAATACCTTCTACACTTGAGCCATTGGAAAAGGACAGAAAATTATGTCCATAAGAATGAGAAAATTACATTCAGTGTTGTAGGGGGATGTCAGTATCGACATGGTGTGAAATATTGTGATTAAAAAAAAGGGTCAGCCGTGTTTTTTGAGAGCTAAATATTGAGCCACAGTCAGGGTCAGTGGAAATTGTGGGAGGATTTGTTCATTAGCAAATTATTTATTTCAGAGTTGTATGAAGAAGAGTTATTTTACCTTTAAAGCTTTGAATGGAGCATGAGTCTGAAGCATATGACTTTAGAAATCATATAGTATATGGCTGTGCTGTATAGACGTGGTGTGGGCTGAATTGTGCCTGAGGGTCCAGAATCTCGTCATTCATCTAAGCTGCACAAGAAAAAGCTATGTGCCTCTGATTTCACTAGGTTTAGCTGCTCTCTGCACTATTTATGTCTTTTACCTTCCATTTTTCCTTCCCTTTACTCCTTTGTTCTTTGTTTCTTTCGTTCTTTCTCTCAATCTCACAGGACTGTGCAACAATGCAGTTCTGTGCCAATAAGCTGGATAAGAAAGACTTCTTTGGCCGCTCTGACCCATTCATGGTGTTCTACAGAAGTAATGAGGACGGAACGTGAGTTAGCTGTCTTTCTCACTCTGATGCGCAGGCAGGACAGCGTGATGTCCAAGGAAAAGTGAAGAAAATTAGACTGAGTCCTATCATTTAGTACTCTTAACTCAGTTAAGGCTTACGTTATGCAAACTTCTAACTATAATCATGCAATGCATGCTGCTTTTTTGTCAGCGTTTAACATCTTTGTTTTTTTTTTCTTAGGTTCACTATATGCCATAAAACTGAAGTGGTAAAGAATACGCTGAACCCCGTCTGGCAGCCGTTCACCATTCCTGTCAGAGCGCTGTGCAATGGAGATTATGACAGGTGCACTCACACATACACACACAGACATGCATGTCAGTATGTACTGATGCTTGTGTGCCTGTCGCCAGTGTTAACAGCTCTCGCTAACAGTGCTTGTGTGTAAAACCTGTGTGCAAAAGCTTTCACACTTTATTTTTTTTAGATAAATCCCATAAAAAAATCACAGAAATGTCTATATGTTGTATTGGTACATATTACATATTTGTAATTTTTTATCTATTTTGACTTATTTATTATTAAATAAGATATTTAAAAAATAAAATGATATTATAAGTAGTAATAGTAACATATATTATATTATATTATATTATATTATATTATATTATATTATATATGTTTGTCTGAATAAGAAATAAGTATATGCTTACTTTTTTAGAGTAACAACATTGTGTTTAGTATATGGAGATATTTATTATGTGTATTATGCTAATTAATCTGTGGGCACATGCTTCCTTATTTAGAATCATTTTAGCAATGAGGGTTTAACATAAGAATGAGGATAAGTGCCCATTTGTGTGCATGCAGTGTTGTGAATCCTGCAGAAATTTACCATGAGAAAGCTGTTGTACGCAAACGAGACCCTGTGTATGTGTGTGTCTAGAGGAATCGTGTCCCTGTGCTCTTTGATTCCGTCGCACATTGAGACCAGACTGCTGGTACTCATTGCATCAGCATTATTTGATCACAGACAGCCCTGTTCACGGTGCTGCACTGTTGTGATTTATGTGCTCTACAAGGACACATTATTTTTGCTTTGTACTTTCTGTGTAGCAGATACTTGTGTGTTTGCACTGCATTGTTTCTTTGTTGGTCTCCATAGGCCTATGTACTATCCAGTGTGTGTGTGTGTGTGTGTGTGTGTCAATCAGTTCGTTGTGTTCATGAATATTTGGTAGGCTATACTTTTGTGTGTGTGCGTTCATTTTCATGGCCCAGGTGAGGCTTGCAGACGTGTTGGCAGCTGTGTGTCGTCTGAGAGCTGTCATAGCCAATCAGGACACAGGGAACAAAACCACCTGCCACCCAGTCCCCACCTGGCCTCTGATCCTGTGTGTGTGTGAGAGAGACTGAGCAAAAGAGAGAGAGAAAGAGGAAAGGGAATCTCCAGCTGTTGTGGTGCTGTGCTAATTATTACCTGCTGCAATGATGCCAGCAGAGTATTAATATTGCAGTTGGGATATGTTTTTCAACAAAAAATATCTGTAATTAGAGTTTTATATGTTACACATATTCTAATATATTGGATTTAAGTCAAAATAGGGTCAGTCCGTGTCAGTCCAAATTTCAGAAACTTCCAAAAATATGAAATGACTTTAGAAAGATGGCATCATCATAATGTTATTTTTGCATGAGTCAAATCTGTTGAGCATTGTTTGTTGCATTAAATGCCAATGGTGACAGTTCATGAAGTTTCCATACCTTACTCAATGAAACCTAACTCAAGAAGTATTAAAGAGGTCTCAACAGTGCTTTTTTCCTATTTTTGAACTGTCACCATTGGCATATAATGCAACAAGGATTGCTAAAGTCAACAGTTTTTACTAATAGACCTATCAATCTCTTTGTAAAAATAAAATAATGAAGCTGCCATCTTTCTAAAGTAATTTTCTCCACTGTAACTTGGCTCAAAATCTCAGGTGAAAAGTATCCTTCGATCAAAAAAGTGTTTTTAGCAGCTGTGACCATCAGTGTGCATCTTCTGGGTGTTTGTCTCTTTCTTTTCACAGAGACAAATGTTTTTGTAGCATCAGGTTAGCAAAGAGGGTGGCGCCTCCTTCAGGGGTCTTAAACAAATGAGAGCAAATTTGGTTTGATTGACATGAGGGGAAGCCATAATTTGCCCATAATGTCACAACTGATCTGCATCTGTCTGTGATCTTGAGGAGAGACAGGAACAGCACTTAACCCTGTCAATCAGCCATGCTCCTGAGGGAAACATCTCAGACTTTACAGAGGAAATTACTGCAGGGCTTCCTGATGTATCAGACACCTCTGGGTGGTTGGTAGAAAGTTGTGGAAGTTGTTTTCTAGTAGAATGTCCTGTAAGAGGGTTCGGTTTTGGACTGGAGTTTTTAGTGTATAAATGTGTGCATAAATTCTAATCACACTACACATTTTCCTATATTTTTCTAGTGTTTGCTGGTTTGAATTGTGAAGAAAATGTGTTTAAAATACACGGTACTGTGTTTTATGCTAACGGAGGCTGCATTTATTCGAGCAAAAACAGTAAAACACTAATATTGTGAAATATTATTACAATTTAAAATTATTTTTTCTGGTTGAATATATTTTAAAGTGTAATTTATTCATGAGATGGCAATGCTGAATTTTAAAAAGCATTCCAATATGCTGATGTAGAGTGGAAGGAATATTTCTTATTATTATCGATGGTAAGAACAGCTGTTCTTAATATTTTTGAATATTTTTGTGGAAACTATGATATTTTTCAGGATTATTTAAAAAAATAAAAAGAACATTTATTTGAAATAGAAATCTTTTGTAACAATTTAAGTCTTTACTGCCACTTTTGATGAATTTAATGCATCCTTTGCTGAATAAAAGTGTTAATTCCTTAAAAAAATCTTAATGACCCCCAAAAATTTAAACAGTAGTGTATATAATATTGCATAATATAATATAATAATTTTCTCCACTCTAGTCTATTATTGTGGTGTAATATATTTCAGAGTAAACATAAAATAAACTGTGGATGGTCACTTTACATGTCAGTCAGACTCTTGGCTAGAATAAGCTTCTATGTGAACCGGTCCTTTGCCTATTTAGTTGAAATTCAGTGAAATTGGTTGCCTGTCTGCAGGGAATTTGAGTACTGATAGACAGGATGTGTGCCATATGATCTCTGATGAATCTGCTACATCTGTTCTCTTACACCAGAGCTGAACCAGTCTGCTTTACCAACAGATGGAGAGTTTCCCCAAGTGCTCTAAGGAATTACTCAGTAGAGGCTCTGTGTTTAGGTCCATTCTTTCATTCCAACTCAGATGATGCTTTTGTGCCGCTGAGATTTCATTACTACCTTTGCAGAGTAAACAACCAGCGAATGATTCTAATCAAACAACTGTACAAAATCATATTTTGCATCATCCGATGGTGGATATTTCCTGATTCACATTTCCACTTTTTCTAGCATAATCATATGAAAAAATAAACAAGTCTGCTGAAAAGACAGGCATGAATTTCCATCAACCAGCATGGTATATTTTGTGAGTCTTGATGACCAGTGGAGGCTTTCTGTTTAAGCTTTGTTAAAGGGCTAGTTCACCTAAAAATGATAATGTTTCAACATTTATTATGATAAAAAGATATTATGAAGAATGTTGCAGATTTTTTAAATTGTCCACATCATGAAATTCAATGGAATCCAATATTTTGTCATTTGAGTGGACACAAAAGCTGAAACATTCCTCAAAATATGTTGTTTTATGTTCTACGGAAGAAAAAAGTCATACAGATTTTGAGTAAATAAAGACAATTTTTGTTTTGGGGTGAACTATCCCTTAAGTGGGAACAGCAGCATCCAAAACACAACATACATTAGTCTAGTTATTAACAGGGAAGAAGAATGATTGGCTGAATTGTGTGTAATCTTTACAGTTGCCTGTTTTTTGTTCATTAATTTTCATTGTAACAGTAAATTCAAGCACATCCCTGCGTTTTGCGATAACAAGTGTGTGACATGCTTCAACGCCAAATACCATTTAGAGCTATTACCCTCGAAAGCCATTTTTATTAACGAGCCTACAAATCTTGGCTGTCTCTGTGTAATTGATCGTGTTAACTTGCTTTGAACAGAATGAGTTTCTAATTATTCAAAACTTCAGATGTAATTAATGTTTAAATGAAACTCGCCTGCGTCCTGTCAGGTGAAGTGTCGCTCCACGGCTGCTCCGTGTCACAGCCCGGGAGTTCAGTCCCTGCCGACCGCTGTTTCGTTCCGAGTGCACTGTCTGGATAATGGCCTGTAATTGGTTAGTTTTAGCATGGAGATGAAAAACACAGTGAGACAGAGTCTCTCAGCACAGTTTTAATCAGAAAGCATCCATCAGTTCAGCTTCCGCTCTCTATTCAGTGCCTGAAATATTGCAAACCATGTTTCTAAATGCTCTGTTTTGAATCTTTCAGGTCAATTAAAGTGGAGGTGTATGACTGGGACAGAGATGGCAGGTAGAGAAACATCACATTTGTTTTTGTTTTTTTTCACACTACATATTTATGTAATATATTCTCCTATGTATGCATTTGGTACACCCTACACAGAGGCACTTGATTTTTTCAAAGCGTATTTTTTCCTTGGTAACGTAGTGGCAAAATTTCCCTCTAGCTTTCTGCAGTACTGTCAGCTCTGCTGTAAAATGCCTGGGAGTAACAAATACTGATCACTCCAGATCTCATATAAAAGTTCAAATCCATCTATCTTCATCATCCCAGACAGAAAGAGTCTCATTGTTGTTCTTTGTGCTTCAGTCATGATTTTATTGGGGAATTCACCACCAGCTACAGAGAGCTCTCTCGCGGCCAGAGTCAGTTCAACGTGTACGAGGTGAGTTCATTGAAGCAGATACTGATCCATTCATCATCTGAGGATCTATTGTATTCAGATAAAGGAGTGAATTTAGATTCATGAATTTATCATGTCAGAAAAGGAAATAAAAATGTTTGTGTATGTAAGCTTATCTTTGAATAACATAGGAAAGACTGCACTTAGTTGGAACATCACCTTTATATTCAGAGTGATATATATATATACCATCTATCTATCTATCTATCTAGATAGATAGATAGATAGACAGATAGATACAACCTGGACCAGCCATGGAGCTGGTTTTACTAGATAATTAATAAAATGTAGGAATATATTGTACATGTATTTTCTAATGTTTTATCTAAGAACTTGAGTTTTCATTTGCACCGAGTTGGATTTTCGTAATATCTGTTCCATGAGAGATTCAGCAAGCAATGAAAATTGCACCATTTCAAGTCTCCTTTATTTGCTCTCTGTGATTATCACACTTTGTCTGCAAGCAAGTACAGCAGCAGCAAATGAGTGTGAGAGATTTTTTTAGAAAGTTTATGGAAGAGAGCAAGAGAAAAAAAACCAAGGACAATGAGATAATGTATGACAGGGTACAAAGCGTGTGTTTATGTGAGAAAGAAGGAGAGAGAGTAACAGAGAGCTATATGGAGGCAAGGAGTGTATAAATGTGTTGTGAGTTAGTGTGTGTGTGTGTATTCACCCTAGCATTAGCCCAGTGGTGGGGTGAGGGGGTGGTGAGATGTTCTACAGGAGTGTGACAGTCCCAGTGGTGTGCTGAGAGGATCTGGAGTTTCCTGGGGATTGAGTTGGACAAACAACACTAGAAGCTGCAGTGTCGGTTCAGTTAAACCCCAATCCATACAAATCACATCATCTGTGTCCTGGTTTCCAAATTGTTAGCCAAGGTTACGTATGTAACCGACCTGAAATGGATTTCTCAAAGCATCTGAACAGATCAGTTGTGTCTTTGAAAGTAAGTGGAACAGAAATGACTGGAAATGATCCAGCAGCAGTGCTCTCAAACTTCTCTTCTTTTGGACAAGTAACGGGTCTAATGAGAACCATTTTCTCTCATTCTCTGTCTCTCACACACACTCCCACTCTTCCTGTAAATGATGTGTCATTTCAAAATTTTCTATTTCAGGTGGTAAATCCTAAAAAGAAACTCAAAAAGAGGAGATACATCAACTCTGGCACAGTGAGTAGAGAATTAGCTTTCCTAAAATCCTGCACAAAATCAGTACTTTTTGTCTTGTTTGACAGTACAAACATTAAGACATGCTAAACTTACCTTAGAAGTAATACTGCATAAGATAATAAGATTTATTTTCAATATATCTTAAATTAAGTTTACATTTCTTATCATACTGTCAAATAGTTTTTCTTGCTTGAAGAAAATTGATCCAAATTTTGTAAGGGTTATGCCTAAAACAAGAAAAAAATTAGAACACATAAACAATAAAAATAATTCAAGAAATGTTCTCTGAAAACAAGTTCTCCTTTTTCAGAAAAATGCTTTTCTGTCTTTAGCAACATTGTTATTTTAGCATTACCTCTATACTATTATAGTATTTATTAACATTTTAAATTATCTTTTATATTTTAAGTTTTAGTAATAATATATTCTTGTCATTTGAATTAGTTATTCTCATTTTTTCTATTTTATTTTCAGGAATTTAGTACATCATTAGATTCGGTTAGTTGCCAATGCAGCATTTCTACTGTATGTTTTTCAAGTTTTTAATTTTACATTTAATACATCTAATATAATATATATAATCTCAGTTTTATTTCGGAATCAAATTCAGTTTTACAGTAGTTAACAGCACTTTAACAATTTTGCTTCTCATGTGACATTTATCCTGTTTTAAGGATGTTTTGATATTTTTTACTAGAAAACTAGACAGAAACACTGAAAGGAATGAGTTTTTTTGCGTTGTATTCACTGCATTCTTACATGGATTAATTTTGTCGAGCTGTATTCCATAAGGACTCTGAACGTCTGGATATTATTCAGATAAATTACTCTACAATCTGAGATCTGAAGTCCCCTGACTGAATAGTGCTTTCTGTTTTATACTCTGATAAGGTGAGCAGTGAGGAAGTAATATTGGAAGTCTGGGTGGATAACAGTGATTGATGATCCACAAAGACTCTCTGCATTGACTGCCATGAATTGGCTTTGAGATTGTAATCAAAACTCAAATGAATAGTCCATCACCTGTCTTCCTCCCAACATGGAAAGATTCTGGTTGTCTAATGACAGTACTAATGAAAAAGACTGTGTGGCCCTGACAGCTGAGAGAAGAGTCTTTGCATAATGCCATGATGGATTGTTTCATGGCAGATATGGTTTGCGCTCATATGCTGGTGTAAACCGTCTGTTCTTTGTTGCTCAATTACTCAGGTGACACTGCTTTCATTTACGGTGGAGGCCGAACACACGTTCCTGGACTACATCAAAGCAGGGTATGGACGAAAATACACACAATCACCTTCATGTAAGCGTATGTACTGTATTTAGACTTTTCTAAACTGCTTCTGAAATCACAGCGTCACAACATGTAATTTTTGTAAACATTCTCACCGGATGTAAAGGTCAGAATCTTGCTGAAGCCATCAGGATGTTATCACAGTAATGGCGTCAAACAGCTCATCAAACAGCTTTGGGAAAGAGCTCCGGTAAACAAGACCCGAATAACCCCTTAAATGTTAAACTAGAACAACAAACAAGGCTATTGTAGTAGTTACTGTAATCAGCATTCAGGGGTTGCCAGGTCCTCTTCAGTTTACACTGATGAAAGGCTGGCCTTGTGCACGGATGCCAGTAGTGTGGAAAACATCTCAGAGCCGTCGACCTTATACTGTGGTCTGATCCATTGATATGTCTGGCATTAGGAAGTATGACCTGCTGGCCCTCTCTGTCTGTTATCTCTGACATAAAGCCTGCTTCCTAAACCTGAAAAATGCTGCACTGACAGGCAGTATCTGGAGGTAGAAAGGCATCAGGGCATGTCCGAATCCAAGGTTTGAATAAAATGCTGCCTATTAAGATACCTCCATCTGATCAATTTTAAAGCTAGTCTGTTTACTGTTAAAAAAAGAAAATGTGGTTAAAATAAGTACATTTGTATTAAAAATGTCCATTAATAATACAATTCATAATTACTTATACAATTATTTATATAACATAAATTAATTACACTACTGTTGAAATGTTTGGTGTCTGTAATTTTTTTAAAAGGAATTAATACATTATTCAGCAATAATGCATTTAACTGATTAAAAATAGTATATTTTTATATTTACAAAAAATCTATTTCAAATAAATGCTGTCCTTTTTAGCTTTCTATTCATCAAAGAATCCTGAAAAAATGATCACAGTTTCCACAAAAATATAAACTGTTTTCAATATTGATAATAAGAAGAAATATTTCTTGAGAACCAAATCAGAATATCACAATGATTTCTGAAAGATCATGTGACACTGCTATCACAGAAATAAATACATTTTTAAATATATCAAAATAGAAAAGGGCTACTTCCAGTTGTGATATTTTTTTTCGTAATATTACTGTTTTTTACTGTATTTTTGATCAAATAAATACAAATTTGGTGAGAATAAGACTTCTTAGCAACCCCAAACTTTTGAATGCTAGTGTATACTTACTTCCATTTATATTAAATGAAGTAATATTAATTGTTAAATAATATAACTTTTTTTGTTTACAGAGAAACAAACATTGTTTTTTATTAAGCATTTGCCTGGATGTTTCCAAAGCTTTCTTAAATTTGTTCTAGATCATTAGGTGTGATGATATTGTTCCTACTGGAGGTATCTTCATACATTATATCTTCGCTGACCTATTAGGCAGTAGTTGGTTAAAGAAAGAAAACTGGCTTGCAATCTGTTTGTTGTGTTGAGTGAGTAATGCCTGGCTCTCTTCTTCTGGATGGTTTATGGATGAGATTCAACAATCAACTTAAAATCAGACTCACCTGCTTTATCAGCTGTAATATGTGACTACAACAGCAGGTAATTAATCTGATAACTGTGCTTAATGGTTTGAATGTTCTGCTCTCACCACTCTTTTGTGATCCAATATTGATAAGTTCCTGCCATGGTTCCTGTCCCACACCTAAAGATACGAGTGTGTCCCATCCTGCTGGAGACTGATATCACTCAGTATCTCTCACTCTGTCAGTCAGGCTGTGCTATTTAAGAGATTGAGTGAGGGAGCGACAAAGACTCTAGCTCTAGACTTGACTTTGGTGCTGTGGTCTGCGAACAATTACTGTTTTACTGTTTTTGTATCAATATCTTGTGCTATGGTATTTTAAAACACAATTGTTCAGCTACCTGTTGGCAAACATTGGCAAATACAGTAGTTATTTTCCCTTGTTTTAAACATAAATCTAACAAAATGTTTGTGAGGATTATGTGTAAAACAATTTAACAAAACTGTGTTTGATAAAAATACAGTAAAAACTGTCATATTGTGAAATATTATTACAATTAAAAATAATTGTTTTCTGTTTTAATATTTTATAATGTAATTTATTCCTGTGATGTCAAAGCTGAATTTTCAGCAATCATTACTCCAGTCTTCAGTGTCAAATGATCCTTCAAATATGCTGATTTACTGCTCAAGAAACATTTTATCGATAACATTATTATCAATGTGGAAAACAGTTGTGCTGCATAACGTTTTTGTAAAAACTGTGATACATTTTTTTCAGGATTTTTTGATGAATAGAAATTTCTGAATAACAACAGTAGAAATCTTTTGTAGCATTATAAATGTCTTTACTGTAACTTGTGATCAAGTTAATGCATCCCTGCTGAATAATAGTATTATTTCTTTCTAAAAAAGAAATCTTGCTAACCCCAAAATTTTGTTTTTATATACAATATATATATCCTTGTCTCTACACTCTCAGAAAAAAAAAGTACAAAAGTTATTTTTTCAAAATGTACCATTTAGGCACTAATATGTACGCTTTAGGGGTAAATATGGTACAAAGGTGTACTTTTTCAAAGGTGCCGCTCCAGTGACATCTTTTGTACCCGAGAATGTCGGGTTTATATAAATGTGGCAAAAGACTAAAAAACAGAGAAGCAGAGTAATAAGGCAAGCGAGAGCGTAAACAGTCTATGATCTGTGACTATCCAAAGACGTGGCTGACCTTTCACACTGGATTCATCTATATCTCTCTGACATCACCCTGCGTGCCACGTTCAGTTCACATCGAGTCAGATCACTCTGTCCACACTCAAGCTGCTTTCTGTCAGGTTTTCACCTTTGTCATTTTTCTCCATCAGCCTCTGACCTTTAATATTGACGCTGAAAGCAGACCTTTGTATGGATTTCCCATTGCTTCACGTTTCATTCACTTTCCTCTTTATAAATAGAACTATATATAACCCTCTTCGCTTCTTAAATCATCATATCCTGGTTCAGAGAGTGAGATGGATTCTCTTTTTACTGCTACGAATGAGTGAAAGAATTATGTCTTAAGAGAGAAGTGTTAATTATAGTGCAGGTCATAAAGGTAGCTCTCGGAGTTAATGTAAAATTTAAAACCTTTTCTGAGGACCTTATTAAATGTTTAATCATGTTTTTGAAAAGAAACGGACTGCATAGAAGAACTTCTGTCTAGACTAGTCATTCACATTTACATTAAGCTCAGCATTTATTCAACAGAAAACAAAGACTCTTTAGACAAATTTTTAACATTGTGAAAATAAACTAGACACAAATGAGACAATTGTTCACAAAGTAGAAATAATACAGATTTAAATTTAGAATAGTATAGCTCAGATAATTTAGTCTTGGAAGAAAATGGTGAGAAATATTTGCGTTTATACTGCACAGTTTGTGATATTGTCGAGATCTCTGAAACCCTATAGGAGAGATGTACGATTATGGGAACTCTTTCTTAGAAGTAAAACCTGAGAAACAGTCTCCATTGATCATATTTTTGATATATTTCATTGCTGTCTAGGTGAAATCATTAAGATTAGATTTGTGATTCATTTTCAGTGGGAGATACAGTAGAAAGAAGCACAAGTACCTTTTCAGGGAAATGTGATGCTTTTGTTTTTTCTTATTTTCTTCAACTAATCTTAGTAAAGCACATTTTTATAGGTGATTACATCTTTAGAGGTCTCTTGAACTCATCAGATTGCACTTCATCCTGGGCCGGAGTGAGACATTGTGCAAAATGTCATTGAAGAACTCATGAGAGGAATCTAGCTTTAGAAAGACACAAGACACTCATAACCATACAGCAAGGAAATACAAAACTATCGCATTGCAGAGATATGTGTATTCCTGGATCAAGTTACACATTAGTATATTTATGAAATATATTTATGTAAAAATTTGTCAGTGCTTTTTGCATTCATTGGATCAAAAGTGTTAATTTATCATGAATGTAAGACACATCTGTCTGCACTGTTGCTAATATGACAGTCACAATCCCATCATTCTATATCATTCTATTCTAGCTGGTTTTTTTACTCCTATAGATGACATTCAGAATCCAGCATTAAGATAAATGTTCTTCATATAGCAGCTCCGGTCCAAAAGCTCTCAGAGGTTTGTCGTCTCCACCAAAGGAGCTGTTGAGGTTCCTAGTATAATGCAGATTAATGCACCAGCCCTGATGTTGTGCCTGGAGATATCAGTGATAATCAAAAAAAAACTTGAGATGGACAGAAAAAAAGGAATGAAGATAAAAGAGCATAAACAGAGCTTGTTAATCACCATTGTGGTGCTCCCCCCGCCTTCCTGTTTATATTGTGCTGAGTTAAATAATAATAATAGAGGCTGGTAAAAAGGATTCATTTTTTTGGTTCTTACCCAAGGTCTTTGCATAAACACAATACCCTTGTGTTGCATATGAATATGATTTGGCCCGAATCACTCATTAACAGATGTGTGGTCATGTTTTGCGGATGTACAGTGGATGTTTAAAATACATAATTACTCTCTGCTGACCCATCACTGATGAATCAGCGCTTAGGAATCTCACCGCAGGGGTTGTATATGAATGACAGCTAGCCGCATGTTGATTAGGGCCTTCTTTGAAATGTTTTTCCCCCCATTTCGTTTTTTGTGTTTTACCCACTTGCATCAGAGGATGATTTCTTTGTCTGCGTGGAAATGTTTCATACTCCGTTTTCCGACATTCTCGTCCAGAGCTCATTTCTCATTTGCACTGAGAGCACAGAGTTCAAGCTGAAACAGGAATGCCATTGAGATTCAGATATTAGATGTCATTATGATATTTTTCAGTGCTTCAGAGGTTATCTGTACAAGTGTTCTGTACTCCCATCAGCAGCAGAAAGACTTGTTTGTTCCCATATAATCGGTTCCATTGTGCAGGTGTTCAGATTAGCCATTTGTTTTCTGTGGGCTCAGTGCTTTCTGTTAATTTTAAGGGAGATAAAGAGAAAAGCAAACTAAACAAAAAACTTTGGTTATCCAATTAGATGTTTTATGGCCTTTTAAAAATGCCAGTATTAGAGTCTGTAACAGATTATTGTATATTTTTCTTTTAATTTCAATGTATTTGTATAGCACTTTTCACAATTAATACTGTACCAAAGAGTAATGCTTTATAAGTGAGAAAAAAATCTGGGACCTATGTATTCTTGCATGTTTATGCGTGTTTATTTGTATTCATGTATTCATTTTATTTTTGTCTGTGTGAGATATGAAAATGACAGGAAAATTTAGGGAAAAAAGGCCTGGGACTGACCTATTGCTTTAACTCCAACAAAATTTAACTTGAACCTAAAATAAACTGAAACAAAGTAAAAAGTAAAATAATACTAAAAATAATAATGTTATTGTCTATTTTTTTTTATTTGAATTAAAATTCATAAAAATATTTCAACTTTCAGCCAATTTGCTAAGAATAGATTTTGTGACTAATAAGTTATTAAATTACAAATTATATTTTAAATATACAGTATATGCAATTTTTACTTGTAGGTTTTGGACCCCACTGTATATAGTACGCTGATTTACATTGTAACATAAAACTGTACTTCAAAGGACTGTTATTTAAAAGTCATGTCCCTGCACTGTGCTCTGATGCCCATTGAACTCTAGCTACAAGAATCAGTGGGTAATCACTGGCTCCATGCTGTGTCTAGTGAATGTATTGTCTTCCAGCCACTCTCTCTGCACGATAAGCATCAGTAATCCAGGACTAAACTGGAGCTCCCACTGATTTCAGTGTAGAAACAGAGTTGTGAGCAAATCTGTGATGTTTGGCAGTTTTGTATGTGGAAGTCTTCCTCAACTGCTGTTCTGAGACCAGTTTCACTGTTGCCCTAATTTAAAAAAATGAGGAAAAAGAAGTGGTTTCACACAGATGTTGGATCTGCCCACCAGGCAGAGTTGATTGTGAGGAACGTCTGGCTGCTGAGCGGGAGGTTGGCTGTCTGCCTGTCAGGTGAGAGAGGCGACACAATGCAGGGCTGGGGATGGTAATTACACCAACCTCTCCAACAGCGGGAGTGGAAACATTAGAGTGTTCTGAAGCTGGAAATGTGATCCGTGCCACAGTTTGGGGTGAATTAGGATCCATCACCTTTGTTGAGCCTCACCGTCAGGTTCTCAGATCTGTAATGTGTGAAAATTCTGGCTTCTATTGAAATGCTTTCATTTGATATTCTCACCTTCTCTCTTTCTGTCTCTATAGCACTCAGATCCATTTCACAGTGGCCATTGATTTCACTGCATCCAATGGTAAGTTGATTGACTGGATTTGTTCTCCATGTTGTTGACCAACAGATCTGAATCAGATTTTGCCTTAATTTATGATTTGTCTCTCTCTCTCTTTAAACTCTAGGGAACCCTTCTCAGTCTACCTCCCTGCATTACATGAACCCCTATCAGATGAACGCGTACGCCATGGCATTGAAGGCCGTGGGCGAGATCATTCAGGACTATGATAGCGATAAGATGTTTCCTGCATTGGGCTTTGGAGCCAAGCTTCCTCCTGATGGCCGGGTTTCCCATGAATTTCCCCTGGTACCTGTTCCTAGATATGATAGATTATGTGGATTTCACAGCTAGCTGCCACGTATCCTGTTCGAATCCTGAATGCGTGCCGTGTTTTTCAGACACTCTGAATAATGTTGCTTTGTGAAATTTAATGTGTGAGGGTATGTATGGTTGTTTTGAAGTATTTATGTTGATGATATTGTAATTAGTAATGCTCGGTTACATCTATGTGTAATGTGTAAATAAGGCTCTCCTGACGCTCATGCTCATTAACGTTACCCAAGCATTCATGATGCGTGTGTGCCAAACACTCATCTCGTCGAGCATTTTGAGTCTCTTAATTAGTTTTCGCTCACTCTTTCGCTTTTTTCCTCTATCAGCTACTCCTCCTTCCACTTCTTTTTCCCTGTGCTGGAACTTAGGATCATGACTATTCATTTTCATTCTTGCTGCTTCACTCTTCAAGTATCAGTGTCCTTAGAGCATGAATAATTATCTAGTGATGAATCATAAAATACTGAAAAGATTCTGAGATCCCTAAGGGCGACACACTAGAGAAAGTTTTGACGGTACGTTTGACGAATATGAATGTGCAAAATAGCTTTTTAGTATTCAGAAAAAGAACCAGTTTTTGGTTGCGTGACACTTTTGCGGTTTGCCTTCATGTCCTTCAGAAGCACCGTTGCCATTGAAATCAATTGATCGCAGTTGAATTCACTGATGCGGCGCAAATTCTAGTGCGTAGACACCCTAATGAACGTCAAATACTCTGTGCTCTAGAGTTTTATATTAAAGTGAATAATGACCGGTATCTTGAGAAATGTAAAGTATTATGATAAAATCAGCTGATTTGGGCTTGACAGTAGAGGCATAGTGTTGATTGATCTCTGATATTCTTTTTGAAGAATGGTAATGTAGATAACCCATACTGCAATGGGATGGAGGGCATCCTAGAGGCTTACCATGAGAGTCTGAAGACTGTCCAGCTCTACGGACCCACCAATTTCGCTCCAGTCATCAACCATGTAGCAAGGTAAGAAAAATGCAACAGCACTCACTCAAAGGAGCATGCTGGCACAATTGAAAACTTATCTTGTGTAAACCAGTAGAAAGACCGGGCTGAGATTGATTTCTAGACTCAAATGAATAGAAAATTGTCCTATTAAAATCAAAGCCTTTGCTTAGTCGAGCAAAAAATGTTTGTCATGACAGACTTTATTTTGAGTTTTGCCTTTACAGTTTTGGAAAAACATAAGATCACATTTTAATCTGGTGTTGTAAGACTCGTTGGCTGAAACTTCATAGCCATAGTTGACATCCTAAATATTAGAAAAATAGGAGCTCATAAAACATAACGGATGCTCATTTGGAGATGTAAAGGTGCGGTTACATTTACTACTGTTTGGTGAATTTTCAAGGTCAAATATAGTCAGTTCAATAGGAATCTTTACAATCTGGAATCTGGCTTGAGGGCAAAAGATTGTCCCACGCAGATTTCACATCGTGTTCAATTTGGTCACATAAATTTATCACTGTAATCACTTATAGTTTCACTGATGTGTCCTTACACTTTATTTAATTATTTAATTATTAATCACTGTTTAGGGTTCTGCTTCTGTTTGCATATTTTTTAGGCTGTCCTGGGTATTGATGTATGAAAGCTTTCGCCTTAGAGTAAAAAATAAAACTGATAACTGTCAGATAAAAATAATAAATATTGTGACATGTAAAGTTGCAACTGTGAGAAATAGTCAAATGTCAGAAATAATGTTGTAACAGTGAGAAATAGTTACAATTGAGACTATATACAATTGATATAGTCACAGTTGTGAGAAACAAAGCAACGTGAGATATAACATTGTAATTTTGAAACAAAGTTGAAATTGTGAGGAAAAAGTATAGCAACTGTGAGAAAAAAACACTTGAGAAGCAAGGTCAAACTTGTGAAATATAAATTGCAAATAAATTGTGAGTTATAAAGGTGCAATTATGAGAAACAGCTGAAATTGAGAGAAAACTCTGAGAAACGGTCACAATTGTAAGATATATGTTGCAGTTTTGAGAAACAGTCAAAATCATGAGATATAAAGTCGCAATTATAAGAAACAAAGTTGAAATTGTGAGAAATAGTCATAACTGTAAAAAAAAAGTGGTAACGCTTTATTTTAAGGACCTATTCTCGCTATAAACTAGTTGCTTATTAGCATGCTTAATACTGGCTTATTGGCTGTTAATTAGTATTAATAAACCACATATTAATGCCTTATTCTGCATGACGATATTTTAGATTCTTTAATCCTACCCCATACCAGAACTTAACACCTACGGTACCTTACTAACTATTAATAAGCAGCAAATTAGGAGTTCATTGAGGGAAAGTTGGAGTTAATAGTGAATGTGTTCTTTAGTTTAAAGTGTTACCAGAAAATAATCACGACTGTGAGAAAGTCACAATTGAGATATTGCAATTATGACAAACAAAGTCACAATTGTGAGAGGTAAAGTCACAAATATATGCAACAAAGTTACAATTGTGAGCCATAAAGTTGCAATTATATGAAACAATCCTAATTGTGAGGAATAAAATAACAATTACAAGAAAAAAAGTCACACTTGACTTTTTCTGTTTGGTATTCTGAGGCAGACTCAGGCTTCTATACTCATGAACACTGTAGCTAATGTGATAGTGATTGTTCATATTGTCAAAATTAACATGTAGATGATTTAACAAGCATCAAGTGTTTGTTTCATGTTGCTGTGACCGTGTGTGGACCTCCGAGAAGCCAGATCTCCTGTCATAGCTTCTGTAAAGTGTTTTGCATCACAAAGAGCATTATGGGATTTTGATGAAGGCAGAAGAGCTGTGTCAATAGCACAGGGACATCCCAGAGCAAATATATATATGCATGAGGTTCAGCGCCGAATACTAAGTGTTCATTGAGGATGCTCATTCTTTCATTATTCATCCAACATGTTAAAACAAACAATCATCACTACCAGCATGAAGGGATTTTCATATTTGGGTTATGGTTCATTTTGGTGATTTGGATCGTGACCGTTTCTGCTAATGTTTGTTAATGTGAAAATGTGATTGTGTGTGTGTGTGTGTGTGTGTGTGTGTGTCTGCGCACACAGGTATGCTGCAGCAGTTCAAGACGGCTCCCAGTACTTTGTGCTTCTCATCATCACAGACGGTGTGATATCAGATATGGCTCAGACTAAAGAAGCTATCGTCAATGTGAGTTATGCTTGAACTCTCTCTCTCTCTCTCTCTCTCTCTCTCTCTCACCTACTCTCCTCAAAAACTGTTTATATCATCATACTCTGGTGCAACATTGCATCACAAGTGCCCCCAGGCAAAGCCTAAGAAGAGTTAAGGTGCTTTTTGGGTCTTCCGGAGGTCCTCTCTGCACCTAATGGGATTCGTCTGTCACCGTTGCTATGGTTACCCAGCAGACTGGATTTAAAGGGAATTTGCGACTGTTTAGTCACATTATTAAAACAGCCACACCTTCCTTTTAAGATCTTGCCTGCTGCTCTGTCTCTTCTTCACCCTCTACCCATGATGCTTTGGATCTCTCTCTTCGGTCACACGGTAACATTTCTGCACTGATTGATATGGGTTCATGCACTTTGAATGGCTGTACACTTCATGTGCGTTATGCGTTTTTTTATGACTTGAGTGATTTTTATTGAAGTCTGCTATGGAAATTCCACTCTTGTGCTCTTTTCTGTTGGTCTTTTTAAAATGATTAGATAAAAATGAGCACTTTGAAGTGTTTCTCATATGCTCTCTCTCACTCGTGATTCTCTGCACTCACAGTGATTTGTCCCCTTATATATTCTAGCTGAAGTAGCTGAAGCGAAATGTAGGTTAATTCCATGGACTGAATGGTCACTGGTTTGTGTCATCACTAATTTTGACCATTGGTGTTTTTCAAACAAGAGTATTACTCTGTAATAACCATTTTCAGTTATTATTTTTGTCTTATTTCCCAATAAAAATATCTTAACATGTTAAAGTTCTTTAAGGACAAAATTAGTTGTTCCAATTTAGCAGATTTTAAGTATACCAGTTTAGTATACCAAAAGTACAATAGTAGGGTATTTTTATTATGCACATAAATATGTAATAGTATTTGTATTTGTATTTGTACTTAGCATGAAGTAAATGTATTTCAAATGCATTTTAGTATATACATTTTTCAATAGGGTTGCCATTTCTTTCAAGTAAAATATATTTACTTGGAGAATGATTGCATAAGAAATTAAGACTTATTTTCAGATATTAAGTTTATTTTTCTCACCCCCATTGGCACTTCATAAAACTTTGTTACAATTATGCTTAAAACAAGAAAAAAAAAACAATTATCAATTGAAATAAAGAACAGAATAAATAAATAAACTTAAAGATATGTTATATGAAAAGTCTTAATATCGTTTCCAGTTTTGCATCTGAAGTCAATGTATCTAAGGATATTTCAGTATTTATGAAAAGAAATAATGATTACAAGAATGGTGTTTCCAGTGTATGAGTAAAAATGATGTAATATTTAATATATTGATTTAATATATAATAAATCTATTAAATGAGAAGTTTTATCCTCACTGATATCAGTAGATATGTGCATGTTCAAGCAGTCACTGAGAATCTAAGAATACACTGAAGCCAAGCAAGAGAGCATGTGGCTCAGCAGACAAGAGAACACTGTAATTCACAGCGTTTATCATAGGCTAGCTGCAAATGTGTCACATCACATAATTCACAGTAATCTGCACTTATTTCATGGCTGAGAGAGGTATTTGTTAAAAAAAAAAATCAGGAAAACAGGGAGAAACAAGAGGGAGAGGGCAAGTAAACAAACAAGTGAGCAAGAGAGATTGCGAGAG
Source organism: Tor tambroides (assembly GCA_021397915.2). NCBI lineage: Eukaryota > Metazoa > Chordata > Actinopteri > Cypriniformes > Cyprinidae > Tor > Tor tambroides. Next base: position 112,312 of record JAFVLL020010572.1, read on the forward strand.
AAGCACTTGAAGGAAAGACCTACAGGAAATAGAGCAGTGAATACATGAAGTGTGTGTGAAATGTGTTTGTTTAGACTCATCTTCCCAGCTCTATTTCTTTCAACACATGACCGCC
>JAFVLL020010572.1:112526-171209 GCA_021397915.2 Tor tambroides
ATCAACACATGCTGTTGTGAATAATTAAGCGAAGCGTCTTCTCATAGGATAAGAACACGCAGTCTCATGAATAATTTAATAGACACCGACGCGTCATCGATGTACTATAGTCCATCGCCGCGTCACAAATTGTGACGTCAACACGATGTAGATTTTAAACCCGGAAGATGAAAATAGCGCAAAAAAGCTTAAAATTAACCAGTTTTCTCCAACAGTTAAAATGATCGGATGCTAACATTGTCTTCTATGATGTGCAACACAAACACCTCTGCTAAAATCTCAGAAAAAGTAGTCTGGGGTTTCATGACCTTTTAATGTTGTTAGTATATTTTTAGATTTACAGATCTTAGAATATCAGAATGATTTCTGAATGATCATGAGACACTGAAAATTGCCTGCTGATAATTCAGCCTTTCTATCACAGAAATAAATTATTTTTAAATATATTAAAATAGAAAACAGCTACTTTCATTTGTAATATTTTTTTTCATAATATTACTGTTTTTATTATACTTTTGATCAAAATAATTGCAACTTTGTTGAGAATAAGACTTCTACCAACCCCAAACTTTTGAATGCTAGTTTATACATCCATTTATATTAAATAAAGTAATACTAATTGTTAATTTTTTTTTTGTTTGTTTACAGAGAAACAAACATTGTTTTTATTAACCATGTGCCTGGATGTTTCCAAGGACCAGATGTACTTACAGCTTGCGCCAGTGCAAACAGTCTTTTGGCATTAAAATAGTACTGTCAGAATTTACTAAAGACGTGCAGTGAAGAATTACCACTGAAAAGGCATGGAAACAGTTATTTTTGTGCCTGACCTTATTTAATATGCATTTGTAGGAGTTTCCCTTTCAGACGCAAAATTTATGGGAGGAGAGTATTAAAATGAATCACGCAATATGATTTACTAAAGTTACTGCTCGTTTTGGTTTTACTGGTATTACTGATGTTACTGGTATTTGAGCCATTATTTAACACCCCAAAAAAACATGTCTCAAAGCAGGCGGTAATTTGCGCTGCTCTTGGTAGATTGTGTTGATCATTATGGAAATGATCTGGCTGCGCCTGTGTTCTTTAATGTGCGCATTGTTACTAAATCACTCACAGAATTTTCTACTTTTATGGAATTGCGCTCTAGCGCTAATTTGCCCTGTTTAGTAAATCTGCCCTTATAGCTTTCTTAATTTTTTTCTAGATCAATATTGTGATGTTATTGTTGCTATTGGAGGAATCTTCATACATCATATCTTCATTGACCTATTAGGCAGTAGTTGGTTAAAGAAAGTAAACTGGCTTATAACCTGCCTGTTGTGTTGAGTTAGTAATTCCCGGCTCTCCTCTTCTGGATGGTTCATGGATAAGATTCAACAATCAACTTAAAATCAGACTCACCTGCTTTATCAGCTGTAATGTGTGACTACAACAGCAGGCAATTAATCTGATAACCGTGGTTAATGGTTTGAATGTTCTGCTCTCTCCACCCTTTTGTGATCCAATATTGATCAGCTCCTGCCATGGTTCCTGTCCCACACCTAAAGATACTAGTGTGTCTCATCCTGCTGGAGACTGATATCACCCAGTATCTCTCCCTCTGTCAGTCAGGCTGTGCTGTTTAAGAGATTGAGTGAGGGAGTGAAAAGTCTCTTGACTTGACTTTGGTGTTGTGGTCTGGGTGGCTAGTACAATTACTGTTTTACAGTTGTTGTATTAATATCTTGTGCTGTGGTACTTCAAAACACAATTGTTCAGCCACCTGTTGGCAAACATTGCAAAATAGTTTTTCCCCCCTTGTTTTAAACAAATCCAACAAACATTTGTGAGTATTATGTGTAAAACACCTCACCAAGGTTGCATTTATTTGATTAAAAAACTGTCATATTGTGAAATATTATTACAATTAAAAACAACTGTTTTCTGTTTTAATATATTTTATAATGTAATTTATTGCTGTGATGTCAAAGCTGAATTTTCAGCATCATTGTTCCAGTCTTCATTGTCACATGATACTTCAGAAATCATTCTAATAAGAAGCATGTTGTGCAGTTTGTAAAAACTGTGATACATTTTTGATACATTTGATGAATAGAAATGTCAAAGTAACAGCAGTAGAAATCTTTTGTAACATTATAAATGTCTTTACTGTCACCTGTTATCAAGTTAATGCATCCCTGCTGAGTAATAGTATTATTTCTTTCTGAAAAAGAAATTTTGCTGACCCCAAAATTTCGAATGGTACTCTATCTTAAGGCTGTTTAGATATATTTACCGGAAAACAAGACAAAAATAGATAATATATATGTATTTTACAGTTAAAGAGATTTATATATTTTATATATTATATATTTTTATATGTATCTACACTCTCAGAAACAAGGTACAAAAATTGTCTTTTCAAAATGGACCATTTAGGTACTAATATGTACGCTTTAGGGATAAATAAGTTACAAAGGTGTACTTTTTCAAAGGTACCACTCCAGTGACAGCTTTTGCACCCGAAAGTGTCGGGTTTAAAATAAACGTGGCAAAAGCCTAAAAATAAAAAACAGAGAGGCAGAGTAATAAAGCATGCGAGAGCATAAACAGTCTATGATCTGTGACTATCCAAAGACGTGGCTGACCTTTCACACTGGAGTAATCTATATCGCTCTGACATCGCCCTGTGTGCCACGTTCAGTTCACACTGAGTCAGATCACTCTGTCCACACTCAAACTGCTTTCTGTCAGGTTTTCACCTTTGTTATTTTTCTCCATCAGACTCTGACCTTTAATATTGATGCTGAAAGCAGACCTTTGTATGGATTTCCCATCGCTACACGTTTCATTCACTTTCCTCTTTACAAAGAGGACTATATATAACCCTATTTCGTTCTTAAATCATCATATCCTGGTTCAGAGAGTGAGATGGATTCTCTTTTTATTGCTGCGAATGAATGAAAGAATCATGTCTTAAGAGAGAAGTGTTAATTATAGTGCAGGTCATAAAGGTAGCTCTCAGAGTTAATGTAAAATTTAAAACCTTTTCTGAGGACCTTATTAAATGTTTAATCATGTTTTTGAAAAGAAATGGACTGCATGGAAGAACTTCTGTCTAGACTAGTTAATCACATTTACATTAAGCTCAGCATTTTTTCATAGAAAAATTACTCAGACAGATTTTTAAAATTAGAAACAAACTGGACACAAACGAGATGATTGTTCACAAAGTAGAAATAAAATAGATTCAAGAGAAAAAGAATTTGTTGAGAAATCTTTGACTTTTGAGCAGTTAAACTAAACACAGTTTGTGATATTGTTGAGATCTCTGAAACGCTAAAGGAGACACGTAAGATTATGGGGACTTTTTCTCAGGAGTAAAACCTGAGAAACAGTCTCCATTGATCTCCATTATTTCATTGCTGTCTAGGTGAAATCATTAAGATTAGATTTGTGATTCTTTTCCAGTGGGAGATACAGTAGCAAGAAACACAAGTACCTTTTCATGGAAATGTGATGCTTTTGTTCTTTCTTATTTTCTTCAACTAATCTTAGTAAAGCCCTTTTTATAGATGATTAGATCTCTAGAGGTATCTTTAACTCATAAGATTGCACTTCATCCTGGGCCAGAGTGAGACATTGTGAAAATGTCATTGAAGAACTCATGAGAGGAATCTAGCTTTAGAAAGACACAAGACACTCATAACCATACAGTGCGGAAATACAAAACTACCGCATTGCAGAGATGTGTGTGTTTCTGGATCAAGTTACACATTAGTACATTTACAAAATATATTTATATAAAAAAAACTGTCAGTGCTTTTTGCATTCATTGGATCAAAATGTTAATTTATCATGAATGTAAAACACATCTGTCTGCACTGTTGCTAATATGACAGTCACAATCCCATCATTCTGTATCATTCTATTCTAGCTGTTTTTTTCACTCCTATAGATGACATTCAGAATTCCAGCATTAAGATAAATGTTCTTCATATAAAAGCTCCGGTCCAAAAGCTCTCGGAGGTTTCTTGTCTCCACTAAAGGAGCTGTTGAGGTTCCCGGTATAATGCAGATTAATGCACCAGCTCCGGCTTTGTGCCTGGAGATATCAGTGAATATAAAAAAAACAAAACTTGAGATGGACGGAAAAAAAGGAATGAAGATAAAAGAGCATAAACAGAGCTTGTTAATCACCATTGTGGTCCCCCCCCCCCCCCCCCCCCCCCACCTTCCTGTTTATATTGTGCTGAGTTAAATAATAATAATAAAGGCTGGTAAAAAGGATTCAGTTTTTGGTCTTTACCCAAGGTCTTTGCATAAACACAATACCCTTGTGTTGCATATGAATATGATTTGGGCCAAATCACTCATTAACAGATGTGTGGTCATATTTGCCGATGTACAGTGGATGTTTAAAATACATAATTACTCTCTGCTGACCCATCACTGATGAATCAGCGCTTAGGAAAACATCTCGCCGCAGGGGTTGCGTATGAATGACAGCTGTAGCCGCATGGCCTTCTTTAAAATATTTTTCTCACTTTTTGTTTTTGTGTTTTACCCACTTGCATCAGAGGATGATTTCTTTGTGTGTGTGCAAATGTTTCATAAATATTCACTGACTTCATACTCCATGTTTTCCGACGTTCTCGTCCAGAGCTCATTTCTCATTTGCACTGAGAGCACAGAGTTCATGCTGAAAAGGGAAAGCCATTGAGATTCAGATATTAGATGTCATTATGATATTTTTCAGTGCTTCAGAGGTTATCTGTACAAGTGTTCTGTACTCCCTTCAGCAGCAGAAAAACTTGTTTGTTCCTGTATAATCTGTTCTGTTGTGCAGGTGTTCAGATTAGCCATTTATTTTCTGTGGGCTCAGTGCTTTCTGTTAATTTAAAGGGAGATAAAGAGATAAACAAAAGCAAACTAAACAAAAACGTTGGTTATCCAATTAGATGTTTTATGGCCATTTAAAAATGCCAGTATTAGAATCTGTAACAGATTTTTATATATTTTTCTTTTCAATTTCAATTTATTTATATAACACTTTTCACAATAATTACTGTACTGAAGCAGCTTTAGAAAGAGTAATGCTTTATGAGTGAGACAAAATCTGGGACCTATGTATGCTTACATGTTTATTTTTTATTTTTGTTTTTTAATTGTATTATTGCATGCTATTGTGGAAAACTAACGGGAAGTTTAGGGAAAACAGAACTGGGACATTTTTATTTATTTGTTTATTCATTTTTATGCCATGAACATTGCGTTAATTCCAAAAAAATTAACTTGAACTTGGAATAAACTGAAACAGTGAAAATAATAAAAAAGAAATTATAATAATAATTTTATTCTAATTTTAAAACACATAAGTTTGTAATTAAAAATCATAAAAATATTTCAACTTTCATCCAGTTTGTTAAAAATATATTTTGTGACTAAGAAGTTATTAAATTCCGTTTTTAAAATATGCAATTTTTACTAGTAGGTTTTGGACCCCACTGTATATAATACACTGATATACATTATAACATTTCTTTTTTGGATTGCGTGAATGAAATTGTATACCAAAGGGCTGTTATTTAAAAGACATGTCCCTGCACTGTGCTCTGATGCCCATTGAACTCTAGCTATGAGAATCAGTGGGTAATCACTGGCTCCATACTGTGTCTAGTGAATGTACTGTCCTCCAGCCAGTCTCTCTGCACGATAAGCATCAGTAATCCAGGACTAAGCTGGAGTTCCCACTGATTTCAGTATAGAAACAGAATTGTGAGCAAATCTGTGATGTTTGGCAGTTTTGTATGTGGAAGTCGTCCTCGACTGCTGTTCTGAGACCAGTTTCCCTAATTAAAAAAAATGAGGAAAAAGAAGTGGGTTTACACAGATGTTGGATCTGCCCACCAGGCAGAGTTGATTGTGAGGAACGTCTGGCTGCTGAGCGGGAGGTTGGCTGTCTGCCTGTCAGGTGAGAGAGACGACACAATGCAGGGCTGGGGATGGTAATTACACCAACCTCTCAAACAGCGGGAGTGGAAACATTGGAGTGTTTTGAAGCTGGAAATGTGATCTGTGCCACAGTTTGGGGTGAATCAGGATCCATCACCTTTGTTGAGCCTCACCGTCAGGTTCTCACATCTGTAATGTGTGAAAATGTCGGCTTATATTAAAATGCTTTCATTTGATATTCTTACCTTCTCTTTTTCTCCCTTTCTAGCACTCAGATCCATTTCACAGTGGCCATTGATTTCACTGCGTCCAATGGTAAGGATTGTTTTTTTTTTACAGTGTTGATTGGATTTGTTCTCTATGTGTTGACCAACAGATCTGAATCAGATTTTGCCTTAATTTATTATTTGTCTCTCTCTTTAAACTCTAGGGAACCCTTCTCAGTCTACCTCCCTGCACTACATGAACCCCTATCAGATGAACGCATATGCCATGGCGTTGAAGGCCGTGGGAGAGATCATTCAGGACTATGACAGCGATAAGATGTTTCCTGCATTGGGCTTTGGAGCCAAACTTCCTCCTGATGGCCGGGTTTCCCATGAATTTCCCCTGGTACCTGTTTCCTAGATATGATAGGTTATGTGGATTTCACAGCTAGCTGGCGCATATCCAGAGTCATTTCTGTTCGAATCCTAAGTGTGTGCCGTGTTTTTCAGACACTCTGAATAATGTTGCTTTGTGAAATTTAATGTGTGAGGGTATGTATGGTTGTTTTGAAGTATTTATTTAGTTGTTCACACATATGTTGATGATATTGTAATTAGTAATGCTCGGTTACATCTGTGTGTAATGTGTAAATAAGGCTCTCCTGACACTCCTGCTCATTAACGTTACCCAAGCATTCATGATGCGTGTGTGCCAAACCCTCATCTCGTCGAGCATTTTGAGTCTCTTAATTAGTTTTCGCTCGCTCTTTCTCTTTTTTCCTTCATCAGCTACTCCTCCTTCCACCTCTTTTTCCCTGTGCTGGAACTTAGGATCATGACTATTCATTTTCATTCTTGCTACTTCACTCTTCAAGTATCACTGTCCTTAGAGCATGAATAATTATCTAATGATGAATCATAAAATACTCAACAGATTCTGAGATCCCTAAGGGCGACACACTTGAGAAAGTTTTGACGTTACGTTTGAAGAATATGAATGTGCAAAATGGGTTTTTAGTATGCAGAAAGAACCAGTTTTTGGTTCCATGACACTTTTGCGTCCTTGAGACGCACCATCGCCAATGAAATCAATTGATTCGCAGTTGAATTAACTGATGCGGTGCACATTCTAGTGCGTAGACATACTAGTGAATACTCTATACTCTAGAGCAGGGATACTCAAATCTGGCTCGCGAGATCCACTTTCCTGCAGAGTTTAGCTCTAACCCTAATCAAACACACCTGAGCATGCTAATCAGAGTCTTCAGGATCATTAGAAAATCACAGGTAGGTGAGTTTGATCAGGGTTGGAGCTAAACTCTGCAGGAAAGTGGATCTCGTGAGCCAGATTTGAGTATCACTGCTCGAGAGTTTTATATTCAAATGTATAATGACAGATACGTCTAGTCTGCTGATTTGGTTTTGACAGTACAGGCATGGTAATGATTGATCTCTGATGCTCTCTTTGAAGAATGGTAATGTAGATAACCCATACTGCAACGGGATGGAGGGCATCCTAGAGGCTTACCACGAGAGTCTGAAGACTGTCCAGCTCTACGGACCTACCAATTTTGCTCCTGTCATCAACCATGTAGCAAGGTAAGAAAAATGCAACAGCATTCGCTCAAAGGAGATGAAAACTTATCCTGTGTAAACCAGTAGAAAGACAGAGCTGAGATTGATTTCTAGACTCGAATGAATAGAAAATGGTCCTATTAAAATCACAGTCTTTGTTCAGTCGAGCAAAAATGTTTGTGATGACAGACTTTAGTTTGAGTTTCGCCTTTACAGTTTTGGAAAAACAAAAGATCACATTTTCATCTGGTGTTTTGGGACTCACTGGCTAAAACTTCATAGAGTTGACATCCTAAATAATAGAAAAATAGGAGCTCATAGAACACAACTGTTGCTCTTTTGGAGATGTAAAGGTGCGGTCACATTTATTATTGTTTGGTGAATTTTCAAGGTCAAATATAGTCTGAATCTGTGCAATCTGGAATTTGGCTTGAGGGTGAAAGATTTTCCCACACAGATTTCACATTGTGTTCAAGTTGGTCACGCATATAGTGTCACTAATGTGTCCTTATATTTAAGCTCACTGTTTAGGGTGCTGCTTCTGTTTGCATATTCTTCAGGATGTTGTGAGTACTGATGTATGAAAAACAGTTTTCACCTTAGAGTAAAAATAAAACTGATAACTGTCAGATAAAAGTAATAAATAAAACCATATTGGGACATGTAAAGTCGCAACTCTGATAAATAGTCAGATGTCAGAAATAATGTTGTAACTGTGAGAAAGTCACAATTGTGAGATATATAATGTTGCAGTTTTGGGAAACAGTCAATATCGTGAGAGGTAAAGTCGCAATTATGAGAATCAAAGTTGAAATTATGAGAAACAGTCATAATTAAAATAATAATCACAACCGGGAGAACGTCACAATGAGATATTGCAATTATGACTAACAAACTTACAACTGTGAGATAAAATCACAATTATGTGCAACAAATGTGAAATTGTGAGCTATAAAGTTGCAATTTTGTGAAACGTGAAATTGTGAGAAATTTTCATAACTATAAAAATAATCACGACTGAGAAAGTCACAATTGAGATATTGCAATTATGACAAAAGTCACAACTGTGATATATAAAATCACAATTATGTGCATTAAAGTGAAAATTGTGAGCTGTAAAGTCGCATTTATGTGAAACAAAGTTGAAATTGTGAGAAATAGTCATAACTGTAAAAAAAAAAAAATCATGATTGTGAGAAAGTCACAATTGAGATATTGCAGTTATGACAAAGTCGCAATTGTGAGATATACTGTAAAATCACAATTATGTACAACAGTCACAATTGTGAGCTATAAAACCGAAACAAAGTTGTAGTTGTGAGGAATAAAATAATAATTACAAAGCGTCGCACTTGACTTCTGTTTTGTATTCTGAGGCAGACACAGGCTTCTATACTCATGAACACTGTAGCTAATGTGATAGTGATTGTACGTATTGTCAAAATTAACATGTAGATGATTTAACAAGCATAAAGTATTTATTTCATGTTGCTATGACCGTGTGTGGACCTCCGAGAGACCAGATCTCCTGTCATAGCTTCTGTAAAGTGTTTTGCATCACAAAGAGCATTATGGGATTTTGATGAAGGCAGAAGAGCTGTGTCAATAGCACAGGGACATCCCAGAGCAAATATATATATGCATGAGGTTCAGCGCTGAATACTAAGTGTTCATTGAGGATGCTCATTCTTTCATTATTCATCCGCCATGTTTAAACAAACAATCAACAGTACCAGCATGAAGAGATTTTCATATTTGGGTTATGGTTCATTTGGGTGATTTGGATCATGACGGTTTCTGCTAATATGTTTGTTAATGTGAAAATTTGATTTTGTGTGTGTGTCTGGGGACAGGTATGCTGCAGCAGTTCAAGACGGCTCGCAGTACTTTGTGCTTCTCATCATCACAGACGGTGTGATATCAGATATGGCTCAGACTAAAGAAGCCATCGTCAATGTGAGTTATCCTTGACCTTTCTCTCTCTCGCCTACTGTCCTCAAAAAGCGTTTACATCATCATATTCTGCTGCAACACTGTATCACAAGTGCCCTCCAGGCAAAGCCTAAGAAGAGTTAAGGTGCTTTTTGGGTCTTCCGGAGGTCCTCTCCGCACCTAATGGGATTCGCCTGTCTCCGTTGCTATGGTTACCCAGCAGACTGGATTTAAAGGGAATTTGCGACTGTTTAGTCACATTATTAAAACAGCCACACCTTCCTTTTAAGATCTTGCCTGCTGCTCTGTCTCTTCTTCACCCTCTACCCATGATGCTTTGGATCTCAGTCTTCGGTCCCACGGTAACATTTCTGCACTGACTGATATGGGTTCATGCACTTTGAACGACTGAACACTTCATCTGCGTTATGCATTTTTATGACTTGAGTGATTTTTATTGAAGTCCACTATGGAAATTCCACTCTTGTGCTCTTTTCTGTTGGTCTTTTTAAAATGATTAGATAAAAATGAGCACTTTGAAGTGTTTCTCATATGCACTCTCTCACTCTGACTGCTGATTCTCTGCACTCACAGCAATTTGGCTCCTTATATATATTCTAGCTGAAGTAGCTGAAGCGAAATGTAGGTTAATTCCATGGACTGAATGGTCATTGGTTTTTGTCATCAGTAATTTTGACCATTGGTGTTTTTCCAACAAGAATAATTGCTCTGAAATAACAATTTTTAGTTATTATTTTGTCTTGTTTCCCAATAAAAATATCTAAACATCTTTAAATAAATAAACCTGATAAACAAAGGTAATTATTAATTTTTTTTTTTTTTTACCTTTTTGTAAGTCTCTTATATCTATATTCTTAGAGCAACTGAGAGTAAATGTTTTCGTAAACAAAAAATCTAATATACTACAGCTACATTGTAAATATTTTAATCAGTATTTCTGTCTTGTTTTACAGTAAATACAATATAAAAATAATTTTTAAAACATGTAAATAAAACAAGGATTATTGGAGTATGTTTTACAAGAAAATACTATTTCAGTGTCTCTACTTCAAAATTTCACATTTAATTCATATGTTACTTCCCTAGTAAAAAAGTAATATATTCAAAATACATTTATTTCATATGAAGTTCAAATTTATTAACATATTTACTGACATATCGCTCGCTCGGGACTTACTGATATAAAAATTAAAATGAAACTTTACCTGGAGTACTACTTGTGCACAATGCACATTTCTTAAAATTTAGTCTAAAATGTGTTTTAATGTCACTATTGATGAGGATTGTATGATCTTTGAATAATATCGGTCTTTAAATGCGAGATATTTAAAGTGTACCTGAAGTATACTTGCAGTAGTTCTACTTTAGCACATTCAAATCTACTTCAGTATATCTTTAGTTGGACTTCAGCACTACTTGCACACAATTAAAGTGCAATAAAAATTATTTGTTCCAATTTAGCAGACTTTGAGTTTACCAGTTTACTTTACCAAAAGTACAATTTCAGGGTATTTTAATTAAGCACATAAATATGAAACTGTATTTTTAGTATACTTAGCATAAAATAAATGTATTTCAAATACATTTTAGTACATTTATTTTTCACTAGGGAACCATTTCTTTGTAATTAATTTAATTTGTATTAATTTACCAGCAATTTCTGAATGAAAAGTCTTTCTACAGTGTAAAACATTGTTAGATTTATGCTTAAAACAAGAAAACATTTGTCAATTGAAATAAAGAACAAAATAAATAAACAAATAAATAAACTTAAAGATATGTGATATGAAAAGTCTTCATATCTTTTCCAGTTTTGGTATTTCAGTATTTACGGAAAAACATGACAAGAAATAATGATTACAAGAATAATGTTTCCAATGTATGTGTAAAAATGATGTATTTAATATTTAATAAATCTATAAAGGACTTCAAAGACGTTTTATCCTCACTGATACCAGTAGATATGTGCATGTTCAAGCAGTCACTGAGAATCTAAGAATACACTGAAGCCAAGCAAAAGGGTATGTGGCTCAGCGGACAAGAGAACACTGTAATTCACAGCGTTTATTATAGGCTAGCTGCAAATGTGTCACATCACATAATTCACAGTAATCTGCACTTATTTCATGGCTGAGAGAGGTATTTGTTAAAAAAGTCAGGAAAACAGGGAGAAACAAGAGGGAGAGGGAAAGTAAACAAACAAGTGAGCAAGCGAGATTGCGAGAGAAGCACTTGAAGTAAAGACCTACAGTACAGGAAATAGAGCAGTGAATACATGAAGTGTGTGTGAAATGTGTTTGTTTAGACTCATCTTCCCAGCTCTATTTCTTTCAACACATGACCGCCTCTGTCCCCCGTGAGCATTTCCAGGAATGCTGACCTACTTCCAACCCCATAAATATGTTTTTATAATCCTTGCCCATTGGCACCAAGCACTCAATGTCCTGTCTGCACAATGCATACAGACAGGGATGGACTGGTAGACAAAAAAACAGCCTGGGACCATTACCATCCCCATCACAACACAAGTGGATAGAATAATTATTGCCTGCTTTATTTATTTATTAAGTGTATAAAGGTACTGTACATGTATTCATACCAAAAATTTACAAGAGATTTACAAGGGAAAATACCATTTATTTTCATATACCTTGATGTTACGAACTCATCTGAAAATTAAACGCAGAAAACAAAGTCAGCTGCAGCGGGAAAAATGATATGCTTTATATTAAGAATTTCAAACTAACTCAGTATAGAGTTTAGAGCGGCTTTTCCTCCTGTTTGTAAGTTGTTTGTGCTGCTTAATGCATTTGAGACGTGTTTTTCTCAGCTCATAACTTTCATCTTAAGATTTTATCCTTATCTGTAAATATTAGAAAGTCACGCAAGTACTTCTGTTTTGCAAAAAAGCTCATCTTGACAGCAAATGAGTTTTCGTTAGACTTCGCAGACTTCACATAAGGAGCACAGCATGTGCACACACACACACACACACACACATCCAAATTAATATTTTATTCATTGAACAAATGTATTTTAAAAATACTCACTGAAAGAAGAGTCAGATGTTTCAGAAATAAAGAAACATACAGTGAAAACCAATATAAATATATTTCATTTATTCATATTTATTTCCACTAGATGTCTGAAATTCTAGAAGAAGCAATCAGCTGTTTCTGCTTTAGAATTGTTGACAATTTATAGAGTCCATCTTTTGGTTTCCCACATAAAGCTCAAGGTTATTGAAGGAATCGATCTGTGAATCGTAGTAATTAATGATCTAAATCACTCATTTGGTTTGATTAGCTCTCCAGGCCCCACAGTTTAGGGTTTGTTTGTGCTGTGTGTGTGTGTGTGTGTGTGTGTGGCTCTTTTTCATCTTGTGTGATGTTTTTTTGTGTGGCCCCCGGTGAAATTCCAATTCTAACTCCATTACAGCCCACAAACTTATCAGTGTGACTGAGGGTGTGTGGCCAGCCAGCTTTATTCGACAAATTATTCATTCCTCTCAACAGGCTTTCACGGGCCCTCTGGGGGAGTACATTCAAAATTCAGACCCTCAGGAGCCTTTAATATTTCTCTCTTTTGATGTATTTGATATATTAAAGGTATATTTCATTATAAGCTCTTCAGATTACATTTCATAGAAATCATGTTTCCCCTTGTATGTATTTCTTGTATTTTAGTCTTTTTCTGTTGGGATCATGTGTAATGCATTATATGCAATTACTTTTCATTTCGAACAACCGGGAAGTCGCTTTGGGGAGAAAGGGAGTTTTGTTTCTCTGAATATCCTGTAGTTTTCTGGTTATCCGTTGTCACTGGTAAGCAGCCTCTGAGCTAGCTCACTCTTTACTTTTCTGATAAAGGGGATTTGACCTGTCAGTCAGGCATCATATCAGGAACAGGGACAGTTAGCACAGGAGAGAGAATGTTGATCCAGGAGGGTCTGAATAATGCATAGCTTTCACCTCACTGTATGTGAAAATATCACGCTGTCAAAATATTCTTTTCAAACCATCACAGTCAAAATCCCAGCGTTCTGTCAAACCCGACTGGCTTAACATGTTCTGAAATAACTCATTTTCTTTTGTTACCGCTATCACAAGCTGTGTATTAAATGTATAAAACTGTATTTGAGCCCCAAAATGATTGTATTTTACATAAGGAGAGTTTTTGTTTTGTGATTCACATCAGATTCTTATGATTGTAGAACAGCTAAATGATACAGTAAAATACCAAGCCAATGCAAATGGAAAATATAATTTTCTTCAAATGTTTTTTTTATTTTTACTGTACTGTTCGGTGTGTCAAATAGGTCAGTCCACCGTTACAGTAAATCTGAATGATCTTAACAGAAATTTTGAATTCTGAATACACAAACAGTAATTTTAGGAACATATCAGAGTGTGTAAACTGTTTATCATGAGGTATAATTTGTCTTCTCTGTTTCCTTTTCTCAGGCGGCAAAACTACCTATGTCCATCATTATTGTTGGAGTTGGCCAGGCTGAGTTTGATGGTAAGACATGAAACTATTGTTATTTAGTTTAATCTTTATATCTTCTTCTATGTGCTTTCTTTTTTCTTACTATATTTAATGTACTGCGAGAAGAAAATGTTCTGCATAACCTTTTATTGTTTGTTTGTATTGTACTCAGCATCTTCCTAACTGTTTCATAACTATCAACTCAGCTTATACAGTGGCTATAAAAAGTCTTCATACCCCTTCATTTTTTTCACATTTTATGTTGCAGCCTTATGTTAAACTGCTTTGAATTACTTTTTCTCCACATTAATCTACACTCCATACACCATAATGACAAAACAGAATTGTCACAACTTCGTAAATTAATTAAAAAAAAACAAAAAAACTGAAATAAGTACATTGCATAAGTCTTCATACCCTTAACTCAGTACTTAGCTGAAGCACCTTTACAGCCCTCAAGTCTTTTGGGGTATGATACGACAAGCTTTGCACATCAGAATTTGGCAATTATCTACCATTCTTCTCCTCATCTCCTCACGTCTCAAGCTCTGTCAGGTTGGATGGGGGCAGATGTACATTTTCAAGTTTCTCCAGAAATATTTGATTGTATTCAAGCCCAGACTGTGGCTGGGCCACTCAAGGACATTCACAGCGTTGTCTATAAGCCACTCTTGCTGTGTGCTTAGGGGTCATTGTCCTGTGGGAAGGTGAACCTTCTGCCCAGTCTGAGGTTCTGAATGCTCTGGACTGGGTTTTCATTAAGGCTTATGTCAATAATTTGGTGCACTGAGCTTTTCTTCTACTCTGACGAGTCCCTCAGTCCCTTCTGCTGAAAAACAACCCCACAGCATGAGGCTGCTACCAGCACACTTTACTTTTGGGATGGTACTCTGCAGGCGATGATCAGAGCTGGTTTCCTTCAGACATGATGTTTGGAATTGAGGTTCATCAAACCTGAGAATCTCGTTTCTCAGAGTCTGGGGGTCCTTTAGATGCTTTTTTTGCAAATTCCAAGCGTGTTTTCATGTGTCTTCGCTGAGGAGAAGATTGCATCATAAAGATTGCAAGATTGCAACATAAAGCCCAGATTGGTGGAGTGTTGCAGTGATGTTTGTCCTTCTGTAGGTTTCTCCTATCTCCACATATGATCATGGAGTTCAACTAGAGTAACCATCAGGTTCTTCGTCACCATTCTAACCAAAGATCTTCTCCATCAATTGTTCAGTTTTGCCTGGAGGCCAGCTCTAGCAAGAGTCCTGGTTGTTCCAGACTTCTTCCATTAAGGGTAACAGAGACTACATGCTTCTGTGAAACTTCAATGCAGCATAATTTTTTTCTGAACTCTTCCCCAGATGTGTGGTTTGATGCAATCCTGTCTCTGAGCTATACAGGCAGTTTGTTTGACCTCAGGGCTTGGTTTTTGCTCTGATATGCATTTTCAGCTGCTAGACCTTTTATTAAGACGTGTGTGCCTTTCCAAATCCCATTCAATTGAATTTGCCACAGGTTAACGTCATTCGAAGTGTAGTAACATCTACAAGCAATATGAATGCTCCAGAGCTAAATTTCAACTGTCCCAGATAAGGGTATGATTACTTATGCAATGGAATCATTTAAGTTTTTTATTTTTAATGAACTTGAAAAGATGTTAAAAACCTGTTTTTTGCTTTGCCATTATGGTGTATAGAGTGTAGATTGATGTGGAAAAAAAAGTAACTTAAAGCAGTTTAACATAAGGCAGCAACATTACAAAATGTGAAAAAAATGAAGGGGTATGAGGACTTTTTATAGGCACTGTAATAGTATTCCCACATGGAGGTTTAAAACTTGAATGCATAAATGCAACTTCACAGTTTGCACTCCCGTAAAGTAGAGTTTCTGGATGAAAAGTCACCTAATTGGGAAGGTTTAGGGTTTTGGACTGATGAGCAGATGTCAACACGCAGATCTCGCAGCTGTTCAATATAATTAGCATGTCCCACCATCTGCTTTTAGTATTTGTGTTTGGCCTTTCATAATGTTCCAGCAAAGAGGTAAATGTTGGTGTCATGCTGGGGCGAAAGGCTCCAGATTGTTTTATTGGCTGGAGGGCAGATAACATGATGATCTCATTTTTTAGCCATGGTTGAACTGGACGGCGACGATGTAAGAATATCCTCCAGAGGAAAGCTGGCAGAGAGGGATATTGTACAGGTACATATCTCTGTATATTTCTATATGTATGTATTCATATTTTTACACACACACACAATATTTGGTGGTGAAAAGTGGTCAGTAATTCAGGATTCGTTCTGATTCATTCGTAATCACTGATTCAGTTCGGAATGCCATATACGCATATCTCAGCAAAATATTTATGTAGCCTAAGCAGAGTCAAAGTAATATAACTCTTTGGGGAAGTTTCTTAAGGAATAACTTTGGGTGACCTACATTTACAGACATCTCAGATTCAGAGAACACTGCGACATCACACATGAAAAAAAAAAATAGCTCAAGCTAACAAACAACAACAACGCTTGTGCAGCCTATAAATAATGAAAGAATCCAGAGTATTTTTTTTGTGAAACAACCAGGTTACATTGTTTACATGGATATTTCAGTTACCTACACTTGAAAAAAAACCATGAAAGTGATTCTGAGAAGAAGTTAAACAACTATAGCTAACTGCTTTTTAATCTTATCTCTGCCTGCAGTTTGTACCATTCAGAGACTACATGGATAGGACAGGAAACCATGTCCTGAGCATGGCACGGCTTGCCAAGGATGTCCTGGCCGAGATCCCGGATCAGTTAATTTTATATATGAAGTCAAGGGGCATCAAGCCCAACCAGACACCACCAGACTACAGCCCACCTGGGCTCAGCCCAACCCCCACCGTATGAGTTTACCCAGCCTGCTGAAAGAAAACAGGCAATGTTATGTCACCTCCAATTTGGATCTCTTTCAAAGCCAATACAACTGATTCAGTGTGAGGCGTCTAGGAGAGCGGAAGGTTTCAATTCCCGGTTTTTGGATCTCATAGACTGGAGAAATTGGAAACTCTATCTGTTCTGGAGGTTGAACTGAAAAGAATGGTTCTTATTGGTCTGTGAGTTGGTTTCCTCCTCATAATTTCTTCACAAATTAGCCAACATTTATAGTTTGGATCAGTCTCGTTCAGATTCATCTGTCTGACTTTGCTGGATATATGGAGAAGATCTGCGCAAGCAATGCAATTTTCTGCTTATTTAACATCTCTAACATCTCAACATCTATAAAAAGGCTATAGCTCTTGTGTGTCAGCATGTGAGGACTGTGTGTTATGTTAGGAAAATCTTCCTTGTATCTGCCAGAGGAGGCAAACAAGAGCATCACTAGAAAGTGTGATTTAAAAAAATAGTGAAATTATAAGTGGTTGTTTGAAATATTACACCCTGTACAGGTGATCTGTTTAGTGCAATTGTTTGATTTGTTTCTAGAATTTGTAGATAGTTTGTGTTATGGTGGTTTTATTTTTCCATGGGGTTTGGGCAAAGTCTTTTTAGTACAAAGTTATATTTCCCATTGCAGTTCCCATTTATAGCTTTTTAGAGCTATGATAAACAAGATTTTCTATTCTAAAGCATGAAATCCAGGTAAAAACAATTGTATATTGCATTAATACATTGTATTAAATGTATTTACGTACTTTAGATGAAATCAGTTAAGAAAAATCCAATGTTAAAGTCTAAGAGAAGCACAAATATTTTCTTAAAGCTGTAAAATTTGTAAATGTTAATCAGAGGTCACAGATTCAGATTCATTACATTGTACACAGATTGAAATTTCAGGAACAATCGGCTCACAAGAACACAAAATTTAATTTGCCCCTCCAATTCCTTAATGCTCTTGATATTGTACAGCAGCTCCTTAGACGCATTCGAGCCATCAGGGGAAACATGAGAGATGCCTCACCGCTCGCTGCTAAAGATGATTGGAGATGAGGCAACGTCTGCTGTTTTTCTCATAGCACTGTCTGACTCACCTGCTGTCAGTGTCCAGCCACGCTGAACCTTCACCCTCTCATTCCAGGGATTTTCCCTGGAGTTTAAAACACTTTTCTATTCTCCACCATGAAAGGAATTATTTTACTGCTTTCAAAAGATGAAAGACACATTGCATGCAGCTGAAATTGCATTACCTGCAATGCAAATATAATGCCATTTTGTTTCAGTGTTCTAGATTTAAATGATTAATAGCATTAATAACAGGACAAGCATCAAACACAATTAATTTCATAATCTTGCCTTACATACAGTAAGTTTACATTAATGGTTGATAGCAAGCATAAATTAGAAACAGTATTTTATATGCAGTAATATGTCTAAGGAAGCGCATGTTGATTTCCTTTTCAATTTTAAAACCTTAATAGGCTTAAGACATTCAGTTAAATCTCAGAAAATGTTAGCTATAAGATTTACTCTTGTCTAGCATATACAGCCTCTTTTGTCTGAGGTCCATTTTGAAAATTAATAATCACTATCACAGACAAATATGTATGTATCAGTAAATACTGACTGACTTGCTTTTTTGGACAGCAGGGCCGTTTATACTTGTTCTTACCCACAGTTTTGATACATTTTCTCCTTGTCTGGTCAATTTTGACATCTTTGCTTTTTTGTCCTAAGTTGTACAGTGTTTTGGTTTTAGAACATTTCTCTGTTATTATAGTGTAGATTATGAACTGCAGTTTTATTTTTAAATCTCCACTGGTCCTGAAGCTACAAACTTGTGAGCACAGATGTTTACAAAATGTGATTTCCTCCTTTTTAACTACAAGAATGACAATGTTCTTTTGGAAAGGTTGTTAAATTTGGAAAATCTGCTCCCGGATAACAAGACAATGTGTTTAAACGCACCTTTCTTTTACTGTGAGTTATTAGCACACCTGGAGTTACTGAGAATGAAGTGATCCATCAATCATTTAGGAGGTGAAGATTAAGTCTGACAAAGGGAGCATTGGGTGAAAGGGTTTGTTTAAGAGTGTTAACAGGTGTATTGATTTTAAAGTCTTATTTACTCCTCACTTGATAATGTTAATGGATAGTTAATAGCTAGAAGATAATAGTTCTTTTACTGTTGAGAAGAACATTATTTTTCATGTTTCTTCCTTATATTTTGTTGTTTTTTTTCTTTTCAAGGGGCTTTTTATTGTATTCTGTTTCTCAAATGTAAACCTGAAATTTCTACTTGCATAAATGTAACCTTTTTTAAATCCTGTTTAATATTTATGAACGCATTGCTGCTAGGTGGCTTGTAAATCCGAAGAGCAAATTACAGGCATCCTGAAACACATGTATATCACTATCCAGAGAATGTTAATGGGTTAATTTTATGGCATGGTGTAAATTTAGCAAATACTATTTTTTTTTATCCCACTATAATAAAGCCAGTAAGTCATATAGTAGTTCACAAAACCATTTCAAAGCGGTAATAATAAGAAAAAGTGTAAATTATATGTTAAAGATGTGGCCCTTGTACAGTGCCAACGTTCCCTCTGTGAGATATGCATGATTGTGCCAAAATGGCGGATGGGTTCAGTGACGAACTGGCCTATTGCTCTGCGTTAAGCCTTTGCCACTCGTCTCATAGCCGAAATCCAGAGCATGATGCATCCCATCCTTGCTATATTTCTTTTCCTTCTCTCTTTTTCCTCTTCTTCTTTGCCTCTCTTTATCTTAGTCGATATGCATGGTGAGCTGTTTCCAAACCGAACATAGAACATTGCTGTTGTCATTCCCGTGGTGTGTGAAATTTGTAATGGATTGCCTTAAAAATGACAATGAATAAAACAATGACAAAGTTTTTTGAGAAGATCAGAGAGAGATTTTTTGTATGCATGAGTTTCTTCTTCATGAATAATCCAGCAGTTGCAAACTGTTGCAGTCTATTACAAACCGAAGCAGCCTTTAATGGGGGAGCAGAGAGATTTTCTCATTAATTCATGTTAGATGCCATGGCCCTCCAGAGACAGGTGTACATTTACATAAGTCTATTTGCTTTAGTTCCTTTGGGTTTGTCACATTCATTCTGAGCAATTAGCCACTAGTCTCTCTGGTCGCAGTGTTTAGATGATGTACATGGGTGAGTTTCCTCTCCTCAAAGTGTAAAATACCATTAAATGTCATTAGCTAGTTTTTTTTTTTTTTTTTTGTGTGCTGACACTGCAGAAGTTCCAATCTATGCTGTGTTCATTATGTTTACTTGCTAGTTGCTAAATGCTAAACAATTGCTATTTAGTGTGTGGTCAATTTTATTTAGGTGAAAAATAGACTGACTCCAAAGGGCCATCATGATGCAAATAGAAAAGTAAACTCTAAGTTGAGAGATGGGTAGAATTTTAACTAAGTCACAAGTATTGTTCAGACTTGTCCTTTAATCAAAGTCTTTTTGTCATTGCCGAACAGCGGCAAGAAGAGAACTCGCCGTCCAATCAGTTGGCTCCCTGGGGGCGGTTGGTGTGTTTCCTTCCTCAAGAGCACCTGCAGCATTTAATAAGATTCACTTCTGATACATCAGCTGCATCACCTGAATTGATGGAAAGAAGGATAGGAGAGATGTATTGCTGATACAGAGTTTATTTGTTTTTTCTCTATGGCAAAAATGTTTTTGCTAAATTGGCGTCCTGATTCTTGAGGCCTTCAGCTGCTCTATAATGAGCGGAACCCTTTGAAATCAAAAGCTATTTTTCAATGTTACCAGGGGAGATAGAGACTCACAATTCTGACAGAATGATTGATGGTCCCTTCAAAGACCACCGTATCTGTTTTGAGTGCTAATGCCAAATTAATTCCATAAATTGCTGTGAAGAACCAGCAATGCTTCCGTTGGCAACCTTTTCCCAAAAGAGAAGAAGAAGAAGAAGAAAAAACATCTGGACAATGTTCTCTGGAAGAACAGATCCAAAGCAATCTGGAAGAAAGCAATCTGGAAGAAACATTCGACACCAAGACAATACAGTGAACAACAGAACAGAGCTGTACAGGTATGTATAGTGTATACTGTCATGGGGTTCTCAAACTTTACACATAGGCCTATAGGACCCACCCAAGTAAAATCACTCTCAAGATTTTTTTTTAATTATTAATTTTTCTAATCCTTAATATTGTTACAGTAAGTATTCTTCAGTTTCATTCCCTGTAGACCAAAAATGAGGAGCAAAGGTACCGAAGTTGAGCAACTTTAAGCAAAGATTCACGGACTTGCAGTTCAGTAATGTTGATTCAGTAGCGGCTCCGAAAGATTTGGTTAGTTCAATAAGTGAAGGATTCCTCAAAGTGATTCAAATAACTCCATAGGTTCATGTGTTTTTGAACGATTCATTTAAAGAACCACCTCATGAGAGTCATTTGTTCGTGAATCTATTTATATACGTAAATACGTAAATTGTTTATGCGTGCAGCGCGCGAGGAGCGCAGTCTCTTAAAAGCGGTCTTGGAGACACTGTGGTCTCTGAGAAATATGGAAATTTGAATAATTTTCACCAACAAACTTGTTCACTTAATTTGAGAATTTAGTTTTTTTGTTTGTTTCTTTGTTTTTTTATGTCTCACACACGACACGATTTCATTTGGCGCGCGCGGGCAAAAAGGAATTGTTCTCCCCAATCATTTGTCTTTTGTTTTATTTAATTAAGCCTAAAAATAATATTAGTTGTTGTTAAATTAAGCGTTGGCCATTAAAGGACTTTGCAGAAATAACGAGTCATAGCTCCAATTATGTTAAAATGTCAGTGGTACAGATAAAAGCGCTATTAGAGAGCATCTCTAGATTTGTTTGTTAGTATAGGCTTTTGTCTGTTGTCTGTCTCCATTTCATTAGAGATGTCGGTCCCTTTATGAGACACATGGCTGAAGGGAAGACAGGTCTCAGGTCATCAACATGCTGAAAACACTAATGCTCCTTGTCAACATGCCGTAAGCCAGCCTGGCTTTTAAAACGCAGTACAAAAAGTCACTCCAATGAAAAGCATGAGCCTGAAATAGAGAAACCAGGGAACATTTTCACAAATGTCATCTGAAATCTGGGGCATCAGAATTCTAGAAGAAATCCGGGCCTCAGACACATCTCATTGGACCTAATAGGCTACACATTTTTAAATAAGTGTGCAGTGTACGGTTTTGACATTCATCTGTGTTTCAACAAAACATAAATAACAACACCTTTGGCAGTGTATTCAGAGCTGATCAAAATAATCTCCCCGAATGGTGGAAATGGAATAAAATCTACATATTCACAATCAGAAATACATGAATGAGGGGTTTTTGTAAATATCTAATTTGCGTGTTCATTTCAGGCATATTTTAACCAAACAACAGAATTCATTTGCAAGTGCAGCGAGCAGTTAAATGTGTTTTGCTGCTCCGAAAATTTGACAGACTTGCCATAACACATTCACTTTTCTCTGAGGAAAAACAGAATAACCTCATGCATCATCATAAGCCGACTCACTTAATCACTGGATTGGTGTTCTGGGCCGTGAGAATAAATGAAATTATGCCAGGCTAACCTAAAATAAAATGAACTAAACTGATAAAACTGTCAACAGCTGGCACTTTTCATGAATATAATACACTTTGGTGTCCTTAGAGTTTGACACCCAAGAAATAACATAATTTGAATTTTTTTACAGCATGGTGGAAGTAATCTTTTTTCTCAGTTTTACACAAATTGTTTTATTATTGTTGTTGTTGTTTGTGATAAATCTTGTCTATTCATTGATTTTTATGGATGTATTTATTTATTTTATATTTCTTATTATATTGTTTGAGTTTTTTGTTTGCTGGAAAAGAACACATCACACAAATCAGGGCTTTAACGACCAAAATTTTATTTAAATTTTTATTTATAATTTTATTTATACCAAATGTTCTTAATTCCTAAAGTCTGCTTGATCTCCAGTCTGACACTTAGAATTTCTCAAATATAATAACATTGGTGCAATAATAATAATAAACAGAAAAAGTTCAGCAAAACAATATCAAGTGAAATGAACAGAATATGACGTAATACAACATTTTTTAAGCGATTTAGTGACTTTGTGCATGTCTTCAGCTTTAATACTTGAATAAATTCTCTGATTTGGTTTTTAATGGCATTTCCAATAAAGTTGTTCTACTCTCTCAACTGCATACCCGAGCACACATACATACTCTCCCTCTTTTTCTTTCTCATTAAGCTGTCTTGGCTCTTGCTGTAAAGGGAGGGACACCCTGTCTGGGGCACATCAAAGGCTTTTGCAGTAGCGACAGGGGCTGATGAAATGCTCCATGCCTAATTTAAACCTCCAGCAGCACCGCCAGAACTTGTCTCAAACGTCCCAGTAAAAGTCACTGTATGGATGGCCTACTTCAGGAAGCAGGCTCAAATCACATGAGGCTTTGATTCTGACAATACCAATACTCTGTCTTAGAGAGGGAAGAACTGTATTTTGCTTAGGGTGATGATGATATCCTGTGCTGCAGATGCTGATCAGAGAAACGTAATTATGCAATTTGAGATCAAACTGAGAAGGGAAGTGTTCAGAAGAGTATCAAAATCAAACACATTTCCAGCTGCATTTAGCCCTAGATTCTGCAGGCTCAAGCTTCTCAAAGTTCAACAAAAGTTATGTTTAAGCAGTATCACATGAACAAAAGTGCTGTTCTGAATATTAATGAATTGTTCAGACAACTGATTCGTTCTGAAAGATTCATTTAAGAACACCAGTGCATTTTTCTTGGTGATATGCTACCAATCATAAACGTGGTGACACTCTGCAAAATTATGTGTGTGATATTGATTTTATTCAACTGTTCAATTTAATAAGAAGTTAATATTGATTACCTTACATTAGCAGTTGTTTAGTCTGTTTATGCTTTGCCAAAGAAAATCAAAATCAACAGTTCTGCAACTCAGATTGGTTTCTGAATCAATCTGGTTTTGAATGAATCGGTTGAATGAGTGTTTCTAATGACTCACTCATAAAGGCAGTCACTTGTCGTCATACACTTTACTCCTTGTAACAATGTAACAGTAAAAGTCACTGAAATTCCAGCCTGGACATCTTTGCAGACCAACAGGAATGCACATAAACACAGACAAGTGGAATGATACTAACAGTGTTGGGAAGGTTACTTTTGAAATGTAATAAGTTTCAGATTGTGGTAACACTTTATTTTATGTTGTCCTTGTTACACGTTACATGTACTTACTATTATAATAATAAGAAATTATGCATATTTTTATGCATATTATATGCAAATAACCCTAAGCCAAACCCCAATCCTAACCCTAACCATATGTGACCCTGGACCACAAAACCAGTCTTATCAATTTTTCAAAATTGAGATTTATACATCATCTGAAAGCTGAATAAATAAGCTTTGCATTAATGTATGGTTTGTTAGGATAGGACAATATCTGGCCGAGATACAACTATTTGAAAATCTGGAATCTGAGGGTGCAAAAAAATCTAAATATTGAGAAAATCACCTTTAAAGTTGTCCAAATGAAGTTCTTAGCAATGCATATTACTTATCAAAAATGAAGTTTTGATATATTTACGGTAATAAATTTACAAAATATCTTCATGGAACATGATCTTTACTTAATATCCTAATGATTTTTGGCATAAAAGAAAAATTTATAATTTTGACCCATACAATGTATTTTTGGCTATTGCTACAAATATACCCCAGCGACTTAAGACTGGTTTTGTTGTCCAGAATCACATATAGTAAGTAAATGTAGTTAATTAATATTACTCAGTACTTAAATGTATAATTCCACTGTAACAAGGACACCTTAAAATAAGGTGTAACCCAGATTACAAGTCACCCTATTTAAAATGTAATAAGTAGTGTAACTGGTTCAATTACTTTAATTTTTGATTACTTTTCCAAATTTCTAACGCATGTTTTCAACTGTTAATCAGTTAATCAACTCTCAGAGATTGTGGCCTAAAGCTTTAAGCAGCAATGTGGATTGATGTAATTGGCAGACGTGGTTTGCTGCAAATTAAAACAAGAGAACCAATCAAAAGGATCAGAATAGCATCGCTTTAATAAATGGCCTTTAAAGGGCAGGAGGCATCGTGAACATCAGAAACAGGCAGAACAACAAATTAATATTATTCAACATATCCTAGCTTTTTACAGAAAACATTCAGATGTAACCCTCTTCATAACATTTTCATAAGCGACTAATTTAATTACACTTTTTTTTCTCAGTAGCTGTACAGTTGCATTTATTTTGAAATTAAATTATGTAACACCACTGCATGGAACTAGTTACTAACCAACACTGGATACTAACAATAAAAAGTCCCAGTGCTGCTATTGAAACACCACTTGGCCAATCAGATTTGAGGACCGAAACTATTGTTTGTTACCTGTTTATGTGGATGGACCTACAGGTCAAATGGATAAAAGAGTAAAACAAAACTGTACACCGACCAGAAAATATCATCCTACTTCTGCAGGATGGGTCAGTGACATTTTAACAAGTTTTTTTCCCTCCTCAAGGCACAAATGCCATGCCCCTGTCTGACTCCTTTAACTGGAAGTGTCCAAAATGGACTAATGGGATGTACAAGTATGTAGACCATGAGCAAATGTGTTGTTTATTTCTCTTTGTCTTTTGCTTCTACAGACACAAAAGCTTTCATCGGTCTGCAGGGGTTCTGCTGCAAGGTTGATGGACTCGAGATCAGGCAGCTGCATCTGTGTGAGAAAACTGCATAAAGGTCATATTAGTGAAATTTCAGCAGGATTTTGCAGGCTCAAAGTGCCATTGTCTATTGTCAGAAGTCTTGCAATGTATAAAGTTCAGCTGACACAAAAGTCACTTTCAAACCAAGAAGTTTTCTGTTAGTCAACGCAGCAAGTTCATGCAACCAACATGTAGGAACAGTGGTAAATGCGATCAAATGTTAACAATGTGTGTGAGCTCGAGTGAGTCTCCTTTATAAAAAATGAGGGAAGGAAAGCAATCTGCTAGTACTGTAAATTCAGTTCTTTTTCTTACTCTATACACCAGCCATCAATCAAATCATAAACACTCACTTATTGCTGTTGTTCCTCTTCAAGGTGTGGCCCAGATAACAAAGTCAAACTTATCGCTCGTTGACAACTTGTTAGGTACAAAATAACTCACTTGAATCACAAAATAACAGGATTTGATGTCGATAATGGTATTACTATCCAATCTAACATTTTACCATCCAGTGATAACTCAGAGGGACCGACTGAATTACAAATTTAGACTGATAATTCTCTCATTGGCTTTGGTGAGTCAGTCTGTTGTTTCCCTGTGGCGGTTGAGCCAGCGGTTGGCCGTCAATCCAGGATGTTAGGCTGATGTAAGGATGCCTGTGCTGGATCAGCTCAGTCTGGAGTGCGTTTTTAATGTGGATTTGGCCTCATCTGGAATGCAAAGAGTCCCCCTGATGCATCAAACCATTCATCCTTTATGAGCATAGTGAGCCTGTGCAGAAACCAGAGGTGAATTCAACATCACGGCTATAGGACAGCCTGGCTTTAGTCGTATATTTCCTCGCACAGCAGCATGCAAGCCCAATCACTTACACACAATCCCTCAGTACGTGGATACAATGGTAAACAGAAGTGTTTGGACTGCCTAAATATGTATTACAGGTATTGTCACAAGCTGATGAATACTAAATCACAGACCTCTGACTTCTCTATCTGAGGTATGATAGAAATAAATTAGACATTGATCCGCTCTTATTTTATTCATATCTCTCTGAATATGAGGCAGTGGTATCACTGACATGGACAAATCCTCGTGGATAATCTGTTCACACAGAGGAATTGTTTAGGTGAAACTTTCAATAGGCTGTCTCTTCTTTGAACATATACATTTATCTGAAGAAACAGAAGTATCTGATAAAACTGTGATGAATCTGTCACAGATGTCTGTTTAGTTGGTTGTGGCATTTCTCTGCGTGTAACTGTTTGAAGGTTTTTTAGACTCATACCCATCTGTGAGGAATGAATTTCTGATAGATTGAAATGAAGAAGGGCTGCTTCTCTAATGTCTGCTAATCTAATCAGCCTGTTAGTGGGATCTTAAATTACTACAAACAGTAATTTCACTTTAAACAGAAATAGTATTTTGATTAGATTTTGAGTTTATTCAAAATTTAATAGAAACATGCAGTGCACATAATCAGTACTATCATAGAAACATTATTTCTAACTTTTTTTGTAGGCAACTGTAAAATCAGTAAGATTAATTCACTATATTTTCCTGCATTAATTCAACATTACTGTATACAATATATGGCTGTGTTTTAGAGTATTGAACTACTCTGCCACCTGCTGGTTAAACCAAGAGCCTATTCAATTCACAGCCTAAAACAGCGCTTCTCTTTTTCTCGGCCCTAAAAGAAAACAAAATATAAAATCAATCTTCTTCATGTCATTCCACTTGTGGACAGTGTCTATGTGTCTGATTTGAATGGTGCAGAAGTGAATTCTCCCCACACTTTGAGAATCACTGCAGTAAAGAAAACCTTCAATAAGAAATTAGATGGCAGATTAATCAAAGAATTACTTAAGGGCATTTTATCCTATTAATGTTTAATGCCTTTAGCAGCTAATAAAGTCACAGGCTGTATAATTCAAAGAGAATATTCCAAAGAATTTGATGCTAATATGAAATTACCAACAAGAGCTACTACTTTAATAACCTTGAAATGATTGGTCTGTGTCACAACATGCACAGGATTTTCCATCTCATGCCCATCGGCTTCAGTCTGCCAAACATTTCTCACATTAAATAAAAGGTTTTGATGTATTTGGGTGTTATTCTACACAAAAACTGAAATGTTTATTGTTCAGAAGGTCTATAAAATTCTTATCCTTTAAATAAAACAAGCAAAGAGCTGATATAAAAATAAAACAATGACCCAGAAGAACAAGAAACACTTTTAATAGAATTTTTTTTTTTTTATCTGAAAACAAATCTACACAGTAAGGTGCTTTGTGATGCTACATAAGACAACAAATGCATGCAAAACATGTTAAACCTCAGCATCCACACTGTGAAAATAATACCATCAGTATTACCAATAATACCAACAGTTTTTGGCTCAAAAGAAATGCAGAAAAACAATGTGAAAAAAAGTACTTGGCACAGTGTTAATGATTTATAAATTTAACCACAATACCGTTGACATCTAATTTACAATGATACATGATAATTAAACTTTCACATGAACATTACACAATAAGTGCTTGCTTAATCACATTTAGATTTGAATGTCTTTATAGCTGCTTCAAGGGGATCACCAACTGGTTTAGGAAGATCAACCGGAGTAAGGCGAATCTCTTCATGAACTCCCCACAACATCTGCTCACCTTTAAGTTGTTCAGCAGGTATGACGAAGTTCTCAAGGAGCAACTGCTCAATCTGCTCTCGCCGTAATGTGAAGGTCAAGGCAGCGGTCACCGATCGTGTTTCAGGGGGTGTGAATACAGCGGTAACACAGGTTTGGTCGTGAATAATGATGCTGTCCAATGAAGAGCACCTCTCACTAGAATTAGTGCTGCCCATTTGAGGACTCTTCTCCTTGGATGACTTTGTTGGACTTTCATGCTCACAGTCGTACACAGAGCTGTGGTCAGGTGATCTTACATCTGTAAGTGTACTAAGAGATTCATTGTCATCTGAAGAAAGGCTGCTGCCAATTGTGACGACATCATCTGATGCAACTTGAATGGGTTTCAAACGTTTGTTGTTTGGGCCGTTCTCTCGAGAGTAGGAGTTGGTGCTCAAGTCTAGAAGAATGCAGTCAGCGTCTTGATCTGTCTCAGAATCCCCATCATCGTGACTAAGTCGGCTTATTTTTGACTCTGGAGATTCGAACACCACCCCGCGAGACTCTGGCCGCGAGGTTCTTTGAAGCATGTTTGTAATGCCATTTGTGGAGCTCTGAATATTAGAATTGGTCATCATGTAGTGCTTGACCGACTCTGGAATCACCACCTCTTTGGGCTTTTTCCTGCAGGGGTTTAGAAGAGAAGAAAAATAAGGCAGACAGTTGCCCACAATGGGCACCAGTGAGATGGGACGCAGAGCCGACACAAAGTCCTCCAGCTCCTGGTAGGAAGAATGGTCTGAGTAAGGCACCACATACACATTAGTGTGACAGGAGATCATGGGGCGGCTGGTGGGCAATATAGCGATGGTAGGCTGCACTTTATTCCACGCCTGCAGGTTGGAGGCACTGATCATTGACTGAGAGACCACACGAATACGGCCCGCACCAGAGTCAGTGGTGAAAACATCAGGGAGCTCCAGAACACGCAAGGTTTCCAGACGCTCTCTGTCCACCTCCACCCATGTTTTAAACTCCATAGCCAGCTCCACCAGCAGAGACTCTTTACCCAGAGAGTAAAGACCTAATAACAGGTAAAAACATTATTACAGTGAAGATTCATTGACATTAATTCAGTCACTTTTCTATCAGCACAACTAAATAACATTAATGGGTTAATTATTCAATATGACATGTATAAGATACATATGAAAAATAAGTATTTTAATCCATGTTATTTATTAAATTAAGTTACATTAATACAGTTATATAAAAATATATTAATAATTATATATAAAGATATTATTAAATGCTTGCACTACCATTTAAAACTTAAAAAGGGGTTTATATGATTTTTTCATGTTTTTGAAATAAGTCTCTTATGCTCACCATGGTAAGTAATTCAAGTAATTTATTCCTGTGATGGCAAAGAATTGACAAAATGGCAAACTGAATTTTCAGCAGCCATTACTTCAGTCTTCAGTGTCACATGATAGTTCAGAAATAATTTTAATATGCTGATTTGGTGCTCAAAAAACTTATCAGTGTTGAAACAGTTCTTCTAATTAAATATTTGTGGAAAATGATACATTTATTTTTAAAATGAATAGAAAGTTTTTCTTTGATGAACAGAAAGTTCAAAAGAACAACATTTGTTTGAAGTAGAAATTCATTTTAAAGTGATACTAACAACATCTTTCCTCTATATCGTTATCATTACGGCTGTGGTGTGGA
The DNA here is from genome assembly GCA_021397915.2 of Tor tambroides. Taxonomy (NCBI): domain Eukaryota; kingdom Metazoa; phylum Chordata; class Actinopteri; order Cypriniformes; family Cyprinidae; genus Tor; species Tor tambroides. The sequence continues at coordinate 142,761 of JAFVLL020010572.1, forward strand.
CTTCCCAATTCTCATGGAATTGACCGTTCGCAAAGAGCTTGATTGACAGGCGATCTGACCAATCAGAACGCGGATATTATGTGCCGCCACTGCTATCCGCCATCTTGCCCGACAGGTACAGCTGGTCTCCATAGAAATCCATGTTAAAACGGGGTAAAAAAGATTTTTTTCAATATAACTAAATATAAAAATGTGCAGAGGGTTAAGCTGTGCTGTTGCTGGTTGCCACAGTAACGGTAATAAGCGAAGGTATTCCTTTAAAGTACTTGTTTTGCGTACCAGAAAACCTGTCATGTCTGCAGCGCTTAAGTTAAATACTGAGTGTTAAATAATAAAATAATATGTTAAAACGTGTGCTCTTATCATTCTGTGGACAAAATCCCGTGAACTTCGTACCGATCGGGAGCTGTATATGCACATGTGCGCTCATCTGTTTTCAATGCAGCTAACCTGGAGTCGCTTCATGTCATCTTCCCACTCATTAAACTATGACAGGTCCTTTACTGCAAAAAGACGGTCACTGCGACACTCTAAAGTGATAAAATTACGGCGCCATGTGCTTTTTAAAACCATTTTTATAGGTTTCACGTTATATTGTTGGCTCAGAAAATATGTAAATGCGCATGCCCGGTAGCCGCAGCTGTATCCCTTCTAGCCTTAACCACAAATCAGTCAGGAGAGCAGATTAACTTCAGTGGATTATAAATGGTGTGTTCCGCGGTTGAAATAAAACACTTTGATGTTTATTCATGTTCATTTCGTGCTTTAAGTAAATATGAAAAGACGATCGGTCCAAATGTTTGAACTGAGGCTATACAGTGATCTGTCACGACACATTGAAGAGCCACAAAACGGTATTTATTGTCTGAATTTCTTTAAAAATGACACAATTTAAAAGCTGAGAGTCCTGAGACCTTGTTTCATATCAGAAGTAACCTGCTCTGTCTTCTCTGTCAGTATGTTGTCAGTTTCCTCTTTGCTCTGCGATGTATTTTTCACTGCGTGAGAACATAATTTGTAGTGTGAGAGCTGCAGTGTTTGTCGGTCATAGCAACAGTAACTAAGGGTGGGGGGGTTTTGCGAACGGTCAATTAGAATCATTACTAAAACCTAGTTATCGTACTTGATGTAAACAGGCCTTTATCTGATTTAAATGTTTTATTTCTCGTAGTCTGAACATAAAACATCCTATTACATGAAATACTCTGACAATTTTGCAAATGTGAGAGTCTCACCAATAACCACAGCATATCCAGGATGAGCCCTAATGATCTCTTTAATTTGTTGAGTGGCTCGTTGACGAGAAGGTACAGCTCGAGTGGGGTCACAGTTTGTGTTGTCCAGATACAGCACATCAATGGTAGTGGTATTCCTCAGACATTGCTCTCTGAGCATAGATGGGGTGTAACGGAAATCACCTGAGATAAAACACAATAACAGTATCATTAAAATGTAATCTCAGTATGTGACAGTGAAATTCAATAATGTTCTGTCTTAAGAAAAACTATTAGATTATAGCGCATTTCCATATAATATTCATTTTCTTCTCCCACACACACCAGTGTAGAGTCTGGTGCCAAAGTATCCCTCAAAGAGAAACATAACCGCCCCAGGACAGTGATTGGCATCTATTAGAGTAACGGTCAGTCGTTCTTTTCCAAGATCATCTAGCAACAGCATGTGAGCTTCCCCAATCTCTAAGGGACTAATCCATTTCTCTTTGACCTGTGGAACACAACAACAGGACACAATTAACACACACTATCTCGAATACCACTCTGGAGCGGTATTTGAGGCTTAGTTTATCCTATCATGCATCATGTTCTGGAAATTACTCGTGAGACTTTTTGCCAAGATCTCACTAGAGGTCAAGGAAACCTTTCCAATGCAAGTTAGATATTACATATAATTTGATATAAAAACAACGTGTTGCATGTTTTATTGGTACAAAGATGAGTATATTTATTTTGTACAACATTTGCAAATGCTTTTATTTAATTAGAAGCACCACAAATGAAATTGTGTCATCTGTTATAGGGACTACTGCTCAAACATTTAGAAGTTCGTTTGTATTGAAAATAAAAATAAAGCTCTGTAAACACTTGCAGATTTACAACCCATCAGGTAATGAGAAGTTCAACACACTCTTGTGGTCTTCATGCTTACTTGAACACTTGGGCCAAATACAGGAAATACATCATAAAAGTAGTCAAGTGGTCAAGTGCAAAGACCACAAGTGTGGGTATTTGGACAGGGCACTTGTTTAGCATTTTTCATCCACTGTTTTCTAGATCAGAAGTTTTCAAACTTTTACATGGGACCCCTTCCTATTTTAAATACTGTATGTATAGATCAATTTATACTGAGTGAGAAAAAGCGTGATATTATAGACAAGTTTGTTGTTTTAATTAAATAAAACTATAATTTTTGACCAGCTGTTATTTAGAGAATCTACACTATTATGTAGATGCACATTTATTTGTAAAGCACTGTTCACTATAAATATCATTCCAGTTGAGTGTTTTTTTTTCTTTTTTTACAGTTGACTTTGATGTTTAACAGTGTTGTTATTGATAACTAAAACTATAAAGAAATATAAATATTAAGTGAGAAAGTTAAACTTTAAAAAAAAAAAAAGACTAAAATGGTTGATTTGGCAACTAACTGATATAAATAGGTTTAAGTACTAAAATTACTGAAACTAAAATAAAAATAATCCTATATGGAATATTTAAACAAATCTGATTAAAGCATATAACAAAATTATTAAAATTCTAACTCTAAATATTAATAAATACTGTAATAGCACACAAATAATACTAAATACATAATTATTTTCCCACAGAACCTCGTGCAGACCCCAGTCATAGCTGCTCGGCCTCACCTTGAGTTTGCGCTGGAGCAGTTTGGCAGTGAGAGGAGAGCAGTATATGGGCCTGTGACTCCAGGTGGATGACAGGCCAGAGGTGTGATCCGCGTGCATGTGAGACAAGAAGAACAGACGGACGTGATGGCACTTGCGGAGCTGCCAGCAGTCTACAGCTATTGGAGTGTCTGGTAGGACTTTCCCGTTCATTCTGTGCTGCTGTGAAGAGTTCAGACGGTATCTACTGCTTATTCCTAAAAGGATCTGTTAACAAAAGCTGTGTTTCAGTTTCACTGGATTTGTTTGTTGTTTGAAAAGCTTCACTTCTCTAGCAGCGCTGTCAGAAAAATGTAAATAAACACAATATTCAGTATGCACTAGCAAGGGTTTGTAGAGTAGCAATGTAACTGTCAGCTTACAAGCAAGCAGCGCTAGTAGTAAACGAATAGCTGCATCGCTTTGTTTTGTGTTAACGCACACAGAGTCAGTCGAAAAGGATAAATACATGCTTGCCAGTCACGGTTCATCCGAGTGTGTTAGCAGCAGGCCGGTTAGCCGGGCAGGTGATGATGCGCTGTATTTGTGCAGATGAGCGCCATGCTGAACCCGGTATGTTTCCAAATTCAAAAGATTTCAGCGCGCTTTGAAAGGCACCCCTGAGCTCAGGCATTTGCGGCGCGTTTGTCCGCCAAAAAATACGTTTACTGTCCACGCCTCCATCTCGCGCACGAGCTCATGTGACGTCACTGGCTCCCATAGAAATGACTGCTTCAACATGGCATATTTTTATTTTTCGATCACAGTGGATGATATTACGTGCCATTCTTTCAAGCTTAAAAATACCGCTTCGGTTCATTTGTTTCATTTATGTTTATGGTGGTTTTCCTTCTTGCGTGCTTTTTTGCTTTCTTTTAGGTTCTTTCTTCGTGTTTGTTCTTGGCTTTGGTGGACAGTTGTAGAGAGATGAAATGATAATGCGGCTATATATTTATTTTTTATTATTATTTTTATTATTTATCTGTAGCTGACCACAGAGGGGTGCTCTGTTAGCTTAACTATTTTCGCTTTACGTTTAGTCAGTGAGTTATGTTTCAGCTATATATGTAGTTTTTTCTTGTGTATTTTGATTTTTGTCATTATCTTTACTCAAAAATACGTTTTTGATTTTAGGCTTGTTATGTTTTAACCTGGCAAAATTGGCCTATTATTTACAGAATGCTTTATTTTTTTTTTAAATTCGGCACCTATTACTTCCACTAGAGGTCGATGTAAGACTGATACGATGCAGAGTATCCTTGCTTATTTTTTTTTCCCTTTTAGCACATCACTATAAAGCTTAAGGAATTGTTAAAATATAAATTTAATAGGGGAAATCAGCATCATACAGTGACTAGGTATACTAGAAACAGGCACCCACCTCAAAGCTATAGGATAATATAAATTTGGGAAAACTATAGTTGGCATAGGGTTCATTTCTGGTTCATTACTGAATGCTCACATTAATGTAGCATCTGAAATTTGACCTCTTGAACCACTCATTGATTTCAGGTAGTTATCTAAAATATATAATCAGAAATTAAAGATGGATCTAAATATATGTTTTTAATAGAGATATGAACCAGATTTGGAAGTCTGATAAATGATGTTGCATAGCTAAACTCATTTATCATGTGCAATTATTTCCATTTACCTCATTAACAGACACATACACACATAATAAAAATAAAACAGAATTTGTTAATATGTTAAAAAGGCAAATGGAAGAGCAAAAAACAATGCATCATATGAATCATGCTTTATATTTTGTTTTTTATATTTTTGTTGTTACCTTTCTCAAATCTATAGCTATTAACACTGTGCTAACCATTTCCATAATATGTATTAAATTTAGTCATGAATTAACAAGATTTATAAAATATTTGATGACATTTAATGTGTATATCTTTAGCTAACTACTTTTGTTTGCACATAATTTGGTTAATATTGTTTTCACATATTCAACAAAAAATAAAAACTGTGCCAACCAACCCACTAACCACACATGTGGACCCCTGGGACCTGTGTTATTTCTACCAAGAATCTTGTTTCTTTCTTGGCTGCTTTCTGCTCATGCATGAGAGGAACATTGGCATAATAGAGGATTATTTGCCATAAAGATATTAACACAAGAGTAATTTTTAAATGAATATTTTTTTATTGTCTTTCATTAGCATGAGACAAACAAAAGCTGATACCAACAGCTAGAGTAAGGCAAATATGCTGACAGTAAAAAATGATGAATGATGATGAACTATTTCCATTGATAGTAAAGTGATATTTCCTGTTTTCAATCATATTGAGAATGCATGGGGTTCAGGGACAGGAAGCTCCCACCTCTTCATTCAGGCAATGAAATACCACTCATTTATACCATGTCTGTCTGTTGCAGTGAAGTAAAAACAAGATTGCAAAATGAATTAGCCCATTGTTCCCATTTACTCAGAAATATTTCATGTACAAATGATTGTAATTACATAACTGTCTGTTTAACAATTATGAACATAATGTACTTGGACATAGTGCATAACATTACTATGTACAGATTAGATACAGGTTCAGCTTTGATGTCAGTATAGACCTGGTATTTCATCCGCATGTGAGATCAAAAACCCCACACTAGTGTGACAAATGAGGTGTGTAATTCGTGTGCCACTAGAGTGACCAAACGGAATTGCAAAAATAATTCCCAAACACCCCCCCATGTGCAATTGGCGCCCCAAACTCACGGTCACGATGTCGGTGTCAAGCTGGTCAGGATGCTCAAACAAACAGAGCAATTTTTTGATGGCGCCTCAGAGCCACAGAGTTTAAACTTTTCAGGGAAATCAACCAACAAATGGCTTTATTATTTATAGTTGGGACAGGAGAAAGCATTTTATCATCCCAAAAATTACACACTTCACCTTTAAAGGGGTTACTTCACCCAAAAAGACGTCAAAATATACTTCAGTAGTGTAGCATACTTTTGTTTTAAAACTGATCATTATGATTCTGGAAAAAGTGTACCTAAATTCTGCTATAATACTGAAAGGTAATACAGTATTGGTTTTGATCATTTATTAACCCTGAAAATGTTCAAACAGTAGAGATTTAGACTTAGTTTCTTCATATCCTCAAACAATTCCAGGTTTTGTTATGGCATGCACCCAATCATATACTTCACACACACACACACACACACACACAAACACAAACACAAACACACAAACACAAACACACACACACACACTTGTTTCGCTATCCTTGTGGGGACTCTTATAGGCGTAATGGTTTTTCTGCTGTACAGACTGTATTTTCTATCGCCCTACACCTAAACCTACCCCTTACAGGAAACTTTCTGCATTTTTACATTTTCAAAACAGTTCATTGTGTATGATTTATGAGCTTGTTTACCCGTGGGGACCTCAATTTAGGTCCCCACCATGACACAAGTCCCCATGAGTCTGTGTGTATTCAGGTTTAAGTCCCCACCGGAATATAAAAACAAGTACACACACACAAACACACACACACACACACACACACACACACACACACACACACACACACAGACACACGTTTGTTTTTGTGGTTTACGGGGACTTTCCATAGGCATAATGGTTTTTATACCGTACAAACTGTATGGGCTATTGCCCTACACCAACCCTACACCTAAACCTACCCCTTACAGGAAACTTTGCATTTAGATTTCAAAAAACACCATTTAGTATTTAAGCCTTTTGAATTACGGGGACATAGGCAGTGTCCTCATAAACCACCTTCAAATTGTAATACCTCTGTCATACCCATGTCATTAAACAAATTTTGTCCCCGTAAACCACAAAAACCAGTACACACACACACACACACACACACACACAATTTTGCTAAAATGCAAGAGAGCATCTGTGAGTAAAATCCAATGTCAGCTGCCTGCAGTACCTTTTTTTTTTTTTTTTTTGTTCTTTACAATAACAGACCTGCGCTGAGACACTCCATAATCGGACAAGAAAAACCTGTGTCCACCTCCATGTCACTATTTCTGACATCCTCTTTCTGTCATTGTGCACAAAGGTTCAGAATACAAGAAGAATATCCAAGAACCTGAGAGTGTACAGCGCTCTGATATCTGTTCTGCATACATTAATACTGAACCAGTTATTGGTGATTATATATATTTTTATAACTGCACAAAACACAATTGTGTGCAATTCTTTTGATTCATTATACTTATGTTTTTTATTATTTAATTGTATGATATGTACTATCAAACTAACTTGATTTAAAAGCATCCTTCAAGGCTGCTTCATAAAGCAAGATTTCCTGTGGTTCCCCCTCGTCTTCAAAATGATTTTGACTCATGTGCTGCTTTTTAAAGTGATGCTGTCTCATTATTCCAATAAAGGGACATTTCAGTCAGAAGAGTCTGTGGTGAGCTCTGATTTACATTCAAAATAGACAAACCAAGACATGACAGCTTTGGACGTCCAGCCAGCAGAAATCATTTGACCTCCTTAGAGAATCCTGGGATGTCAGTCAGACGTTATGTTCCAAAGCAGGTTCAGGAACAGCGATGGCGGCAGCAATGTAATGGTTGTTATCCAGTCTCTCGCTCGGCTGGCTCTCAGGGGGAGGAGCCTCCTTGCAGCAGAAGTACTGCTTCCAGATCCTTTGGAACGCAGTACGAAATTTCTTGATGCGGAAAGCATAAACGATAGGGTTGACAGCAGAATTGCCATGCGTGAGCAGAATGGCAATATAAATGAGGAACATGGGCTTCTCACACTTCGGACAGAATAGTGTGATGCAGTTCATAATGTGGAGAGGAAGCCAGCTAACAGCAAACAAGAAAAGGACTAGAGCCAGAGACTTCGCCAGCTTCAGTTCTTTGTCGTAATACTTGTTTGGTTCAGAGTGGCTGGACACCTTCTTATTTAGCTGCTTGTGGATCATGTAGAAGATTTCAGAGTAAATGATGAGCATGAAAAGCAGAGGGGGAAGCACCCAACCGAAAAAGTTGAAGTAGACCATGTACTCCATGCTGATGACGTTCTCAAACTGGCAGGTGATGATGAGGTCAGGGCCGATTGAGCCGTTGTTATTATGTTGCAGGTTGTGTAAATTGTTCCAGCCCAGCATGGGAGTCAAGCCGACTATGAAGGCCACCGTCCAACACACGAACACTGCAATTCCAGCTCGTTTGGGAGTGACCACTCGCTTATAACTGAAACACAAAAACAATAAGAGTGAAACAAGTTTTCATTGTAATACATTATACATAGGGAGACCATATGGGCCATTTTTATGGGATGCACCCTTGCCAGGATTTCCATATTGCCTAAAATATCCAGGTTTTGGCTGTTTGCACTGTGCAGGTAGGTTGTTTTGTGACATTCATGAGAGCTATAGAGAGCAGAGCAGACTGCTCCTTATGCTTTCGAATCGCTCTCGCGCCTACCTCGGTGTCTTTTTTGATAGGTGTGCAGCAATGCTTCAAGTCAAACGAACGAACAAAAACGTGCACATATTTGCATCACTTTGATCGTTTTCTGTAGATCTCACCTACTCACGTGCAGCGCCACGATTGGTCAATTATGTACAATACTTGCATGTTATTGGTCAAACTACTTTGAATGGTTTAGAGCAATATTAAAATCCTTGCCAGGACGTATCCCGTATGAACGGCACATATGGCCACCCTAATTATACATTATTATTACTGCAATTTCACAAATATTATCACTCCAAAATGTGCAGTGTAGTTCCACAATATCCATTTTACAAGCAAATAAAAGGCTAAATTTTGTACTTCTGGTACAGAATCAGGGTCACTTGATGACCAGGGCCAGCTGCTTTTACCTGCTGTCTAACTTAAATTAAGAGCTAAATTGTGACAAAGTACCACCACCAGAAAGCTTGTTTCAGTCACACCCACTCCGTCTTGTCCTTCCATCTTCTCTGAGATGCTGTCTTTCATCTGAGATTCTAGTTCTCTCTCCAAACTCCTTGTCTTTTGTGTGAATGATATCAGAACAAAGGTACCTGTGATTTAATGGCAGACTTTCAAGTCGCTGTAGCTGTCTGACTGAATTCCACACAAAGGTGCTCTGAGTCAATAGACCCTGTTTGTTCAGGGATTCAGTAGACAGTTTTTGCTTGAATCATTGCTTGAATGTGCTTTTATTAACTGCAATAAGTAAAAACATAAATGTTAAATGATAAATTGTTTGTTTCATCTCAATATGAATACTCTTTGCATGATTTGTGTGCAGCCCAGGACCACAGCCTATTACTATGTTTTTACTTATGCATACACTCTCAGGAAAAAAAAATTATTTCAGTCATGGTTTTGTACCTTTTTATGAGAGTGTACTGTTTGCTTTGTTTTTAAGTTGCTATGATTAAATTAACAGTTTTTCAGGTTGTACAAAAATAGATGGTTGTGTTTGGAAAGCTGTGAATCATGACTACACTTTATACAGAATAAAATCCATATGCATTATTGAAGAGTGGAACAAATAAAATAAAATGGAGTTCAAATGGATTCATTTGTCCCTGTCTTCTGCCAGCAGGTTGTAATGCCACGTTACATTCTGTATCAGCTGTAAAAGCATTCTGTAAAAGCTGTAGACCGAAGAACTTTAGTCTGTTTTAGTTCAGCTCACCCTTGCATTATTCTGGGATCATGCTGAGATAACAGGGATGGAATGTATGGAATTCACACAGATCGAGCTCTGATGTCAGTGAGATATACTGATGATACACACTTTTAGACTCCACTGTAGGCCTTCAGTTCAGTTTCTTGCATTCTCATCTATTGCGCACAGTGGTTGATCCTGGCAGAGTGGACAGGCAGTGACTCAGGGCAGCAACTCTTCTCAGACACACTCCACTTCTCTATAGCTCATTCACGACAGTTTCATGGGACTGCGTTCGCTCTCCAAAATAAATTGTTTTGTAGGAGGTAACTTTTTCCTTGCAGCACCCTGTGCTAACCGCCTAATTTTTAACATAAGAGCGACTACGGCCATTTGTAGCTTGAAATTACGAGGTTTCTTGTGTCATTCGCTTGCACATTCAAAGAAAATAGCTTACTTCCGTGTTTCAAAATAAGTTGGGTACTTCCTTAGGACTGTTGCTGGTATGTGTATACCCACATGTTTCCTCACAAAAGTGTTGAAAGGGGTTGATTTTATGTTAATTCTGTTATATAGTACTGGTCATGGCAATCATTCCAGTGAAATCACAATATTAAATGCAAAATTATAGAATAAACTCATCTGGGTTTTGAACACAGGACTCTCGTGTTTTATGCATTAAATTGAGAAAAAAGCACAGAACACAGAAGTGGCTATACTGTCCACACAAAAAGCATCTTTAAAAATGGAATGGCTTTTACATAGCTGAGTATGTTCAACTCCACTGGGGACAAAGAGTAACCTAGCCATAGAGTCTGCAAATAGGATGTAGCTTGAACTTAAAAGCAGATAGTGTATGCATGTTGGAGATGTTAATCTGGCTGGGACAGTATATTGATGTGATAAAGATTTGGAACATGCTTCTGGAATTTTTCTTCTCTCATGAAACTTCATATTAAGTGATATGCAGCAAGTAAAACTTATGGAACGCTCTAGTAGTGCACACATATGGTGTAAGCAGCACAGAAATGCATGAGTCATATTATGTGGGTGTGCGATATTGAAAAAAAAAGATATCTCGATATTTTGGGGGATTTTTTTCACTAACGATAATTAGACGATATTTTGCCAAGTGTGTTATTGTACTGATATCTGACTACTGTGGACAGCTGCAGTTTTTGATATTCTTCATATTCTGTGTGTTCAGTTCACATCATTGATAGAAATGAATATTTTCATATAAGTTTAAATTGATTTTTACCTTTTATGGGCAATTTTACCTTTAATAAAGCCATTTTTTTCTAAAAGTGTGCATATTTTGAGTCAGATTGTTATCTTTAATCAGTCAATTAGAATAATAAGACATGTAGACTGTAACCAAACAAATGAAACCAGTATCAACAAAATTAATCTTTGCAGAAGTTGCATCTGAAGTGGCATTTAGATTACACACTGTTTAATGCAGCTCAGAGGGAGATGGAGTGCTCTAACCTGCAGTTACAAATGCGTAATGTTTTGATATTTTAAACTTAAAACATAGCATACTGTTTGAAATTATTTTAAAAATGAAAAGATACTTTAAATGTGAAATTAAAATCGCCAGTAGGTGGCAGCAAGTCACTGTTTAACAAGTGAGTCATTGCGACTGAACCGAATCATTCAAATGGTTGATTCATCGTCTTGTTGTTCAAGAGACGTAAAACAGTGCTGTAGCTGTTTGGAATTTTTTTTTTTTTTTTGGCAAAATGGAGCAAAAAGAGGCAATATGGAAAAACGCGACTCTTCGTGTGATTTTAACTATATGAAATGATACATATACATTTTCCGCCCCCATATCTTGAATTTTGTGATCATTCTTAATGCATTTTAATAGACTGAATCAGTGAAAAAACACTCTAAATGCGCACGTGTACTGTTTAACCCAATAGACTTCATCACGTAATGTATGCTTTAACTCCGTAGGTGTTTGGTTTTTGCAAAATATTCAATAATGTCAAATTGCACATCGTTAAATCAACAATTTCGATATTATTTCAGATGATATATATCGCACACCTCTATGTCATTAGGTCACGTGCATGTAGTTTCTTCCATTTGTACCCCTTGAGCAACATAAACCGCAAGTTGCTTGAAAAGAGTCTGGCCAGACAGTAGCCAATATGATTATCATTATAAATTAACTTATTAATGGGTCAGCAGAACTTTGATTCATTGTAAACATGACCATTTTTAAGTGTAAGTGGAACTTACAGTAGAGAATAGTACAAAATTCTTCAATAATTTTTTTGATATTTTACATGAAGTATTCCTATTTATTCCCTTTATTATATCTTATTATTATTTAGTTTTAAATGTTTTAAATCCTACAACTTTTTTCTGTGTTCTCAAGTGACTGGACCCCATATAGTTAGAGACAGTATATAAGTATCAGGACTGGTAGATGGATCATGTTTTGTGGGCACCAGCCAATAAACACCACCAGGAATCTCTAAAAATACAAAAAGGTATATCTGAGGGTTATGTTTGAGGTAGGCTTAGAGCAGGAGTGCCCAAACTCGGTCCTGGAGGGCCAGTGTCCTGCAGAGTTTAGATCCAACCCCAATTAGACACACCTGAACCAGCTAATCAAGCTCTTACTAGGCATACTAGAAACTTCCCGGCAGGTGTGTTGAGGCAAGTTGGAGCTAAACTCTGCAGGACACCGGCCCTCCAGGACCGAGTTTGGGCACCCCTGGCTTAGAGGATAGAACATTAGACATTAGCTCAAAATAAAAACAATATATGGAACGTCCTCAAACGAAACGTAAAACCTTAATGTGTATGTGTGTGTGTGAGACATATGAATAGCCTATATAGGCTGATTGCCAACATAAAGGTATATTTACTTCTTACAGAACACCAGATGGAATGAGGGAATGATAACTTTACCTGGTTGGGATCTTGACCCTCAGGTATCGGTCGATGGCTATAGCGAGCAAGGCGAGGATAGAACTTTGGGTCAGAACCAGCACCGTGCACGCCACCAGCAGGCAGCTGTAGAAGTGAGTCTGTAGTCCGATACTTATAGTTATCGCCAGTGGTATGACCAGCGCTCCTACTGCAATGTCCGCGAGCGCCAGAGAAACGATGAAGCAAAACGTAGTGTCTCTCAGAGATCTATTAATTTTTACAGCCCAAACCACCATCACGTTTCCTATCACGGATGACACGGCGATCACCACCTCCATGCCCATGTAGAGGGCTTTGGCCGCGGAGAGGTCCTCAGGCATTCTTTTACTCGACGGGAATCGATAATACGATGAATATCCACGCGACAATGGGGATTCAAGTGAAAGTGATGTGTAAATGGATAAACTGTAACAGTCCAGAGAAAAATCTTCCCGTTAATACGCTGTCCCTCAAAAGAGCAGCCTTATTCCACACATGCCTATTTACAGTTGGAATTGGACGAACGGGAAAAAATAAACCCCACAAAACCACAGAAGTGACTTACAAAATACTCAGCTGAAAATATCGCTGGGTTTTGCGCGTTTTCTTTTCGTTTACTACAGCGCCTCTTCATTAGGTCCACCTGCGCTCATGCGAGAGATGCGCGCGCCTCTTATTCATCCCAAAATCGTTCAAATTAATTTCTCCGTGTCACCTACAACTGTCAGGCAGTTCTCTGGACGTCCAAAGAGTCGGAAAATAGATTAAAAGACGCACCATATTTGTTCTTTGGATATGTGAAACCAGATATTGTCCAGAGCGCGGGTCGTTCTCAACACTCTCGTGAGCTATGCGGTGCCCCAGAATAGCCGTCGATGGGTAGAGCCCTTTGTCTCACCCATACTCGCCCTGTAAACAAGTTAAAACACCTTTGGGAGCAAAAGAGGTCAACTAACCCTTGTAGATTTTTGAAAATGTCAAAACAAAAGGTCGTTCCCTTTTCCTTAGAAAAAAAGACCATCCCAAAACATCGCGCCGTCTATTTTGGTTCCCTCCTTGAGAATGGCTGAGGGACAACCTGCCTTCGCTACTTTCTTTTGTAGAGAGCCCGAACTCCTTTTCTCGTCATTCTATTTGTCTTAAGTGAGAGTTTAACTTTGACGCTCGGGATAAAAAGTGGGGCTGACCGTGCCCCAGTGTTTCGTGTAATATTAGTCTGCTCTATATATGAGACAGTATTGCACCCTTGAGTGGAGAACAGTAGGAGGGGACAGTGCCTGATGAGCATAATTTAAACGCTCAAACGACGCCCCATGAAAGATATAAAATGTAATAAGAAATATATTTGCAACATTTCAAGGAAACTAATAGGTTTAATAATTTACAATAAGCTTAATGTGCCAGCTGAGACATCAGTAAAAAAAAAAAAAAAAAAATCACAGTATGAGTTATCTCACAGATTAAACCAGTCTAATAGCCAAACAGAATAATGTAGTATATGACACACTTTGCAAGGTCCTTTTGATCTTTAAGTTTTAAATAGAGGAGACCAGGCCTAGATGTCCCAGTTTTACTCCACTGAATATTTATCTTTATAGGTACATTATTGAAAGTCAGTTTTTGTGTAAATTGTCTCTATGGAACCTAGATGAACAAATCTTTTAGCAAAATGTGAACATACAAAAATATCAAATAAAAAACATTACAGTGTTATATAATACAAATAAATTGTGTAAAATTACAAATTCTAGAGGCCATGTTATTTGTGTTGGTATTGTGGATCAGTGACTGAGCCTCTGTCTGGCTGATAAAAATCTGCTGTTTTTGAGGTGAATCATAATGAAGTCTTCCTCCTTCTGACACGTCCCGGTCAAAGCCCGCTCAGTGCTTTCAGTCATGGTCTCTCTCCAGCTTTTGAGTGCGAACTCAGAGACAAAGCACAGACCCCTCCACGCTACATGCAGGTGATTTAGCAAGTAGGAAAATTCATGAGAAAGCAGGCTGCACCGCAGTGCCTGCCTCATTTCCATATGAGAAATTTCTACACGAGCCATCAAGGGAGGTGAATTCGTTCTTTCACACAGAATTACGACATGAGATTTATCCTGCCGATTCTGAGGAAAGAGACACCACTTTCCTATGTTATGAAGTAAGTCTTATATGAATACACGGGAATGACTTTTATATAGCAGCCTACAGTTTGAAAGTGATTTTTTGGCATGAAAAAATATTTGTATATTCATACTGAAACAGTATTTGGAGCTGACATGCATACAGATGAAGCAATGCAAGACATGAATTAAGAAAATGGAAAAAAGTTTAATATTTTAAAAATCAAGTAGTTAAATTAAAAAATAAGAAGCACATAAAAAGTGAATTTGTTATGCTAGTGCTTCATGACATGGACTACTGTCAGGGATTCTTGAATTCTCCAGTGTCCTCTAGAGAATAATATCAATAGTTAGATCAATGCACAGCTGTGCAGTAACTAATTATCCAACCATACCTGCAATAAAACTAATAAGATGACTGAATATGTTCTGTGCCCATTTTTGTGTTCTATAGGAGCAGATTCAATGTCCCTTGGAGTTGGAAAATCCAGATGCTAAACATCTTTTTTATGTACTGTAGTACTGGCACTACTACTGTACCAGAACCCCAGCAGAACAGAACCACACCAATGAATCTCACTCAAGGGAGGACAAAATCAACAAACAATCAAACAGACAGACTGTTTAGGATTATCGGGATGATAAGGGTGTTTGTTTTGTCTTGCATGTCTGATCACAACTGAAAATCTGCTTGGCTCTTATCAAAGCTGTTCCACTGTTTGTTGTTATAGAGTTCAGGTCAAGAGGTCATACATGAGGGGTGAGAGGTCACAGAATGAAACTGAAAGCCTAAATCATATTGTTATATGATGATGGACCTGATGATATTTGTTATCAAATGTTACAAATATCATCGCAATAAATATTATTACACTGTAAAAAATGGCATAATTAATAATAATGAAATTTACTAGCTATTTCATTTAAAAACTGTTTCTACACCAATTTATTTTCAGTGTACAGTATGTACAATATTTTTGTAAAACAATGTTTATCTTTCATTTTATTTACTGAATGTTTTGTCTTATGCAGTTAAATTGCAAATAATTTGGCTATAAAAATGTCATAAAATTGTGCTGCAAGAAAAATATTGAAAAATATTAGTTACTGCCTAAATCTTATGCATTCATTGCTCAAATGTAGTTTGCTAAGTGACAAGAATGAACAAACACAATTTGCTTAAACTAATAACACCCAAACAATTGTAGTCCTTGTCAATACTGAACACATTGTCTAAACATTTACCTTACCGGTGACCAGCTTTTCACAGGAAACGGTAAACACCTCCCAGACTGATTCTTCGGGGAAAAAATGCACTGTTTTAACATGCCTTTCAGTTGATTTAGTGTTGCTAAATGAAGCAGAAATCTGTGTTGCATTTTACTCAACCTGACTGCATTCTTGGCATGAATATTATGAAGGTAAAATGACGTCAAAAAGATTTGCATGCGCAGGGTAAGATTTGTGAAAGTGTACATAAGATAGCAAGCGTAAATTAATTTTGCATGCGCAAGAAAAGATTTGTAAAAGTAAATCGTGTTTCAAGCATAAGAAAAAAAGATTTCATGCTAAGTCAAAATAAATATGATCTGTATCTGAAATATGATCAGAAAAATGGAAGTCAGACGATGACTTCCATTTTTCCGCGCTTACACTTTTGGCACTGTTGTTTCGCCCAAATACAGCCAAAAGTATTGCAAGCCTGTGGACAGCATTTTGCAAGTGAAAACAACCGTATCAAGAGCTGCAATATGGATTGACCGAGTAAAACCAATATGTGTGTGGAGAAAAAAAATCGTTGCAACTGTCTAAATGACTTCTTTTGTCCGTAGGGCAAAATGTTCCCCAAATAACCCGCTATGTATGTCTGCGTCTTCGCGCTTGCAGTTTTGGCACGATTCTCTCACTGATTTCAGCTTGGCAAGTGCGAGTGGAAGGCGGGACCTTCTTCTTGCAGCCAATCAAATGAGGCTCTCGCTGACTCTCGATTTACTCTTATCTGATTGGTTCAATAAACACTCCAGACATGAGAACACATCTTTATCTTAATTTGACTCAGCGTCATTCTTATTGCGGGGATGGTATTTTTAATGCACACATATATATTAAAAAATAAATTAATAATACAATAAAATAAAATAATAAAACAAAAAGCATGATCCTTAGAAGCTGTGTACCATTAGGCTGACTACCATGTGCTCATATACTGATTTTCAAGCTAGAGTGAACTTTATTGGTTTGACATTGCATTGAAATTTAAGATTTTAGATAATCTGCCTACACCACTGAAATGATGTTAAACTTTACAATCAAAATGTTTAATAGTGCTTTGTCTCCAGATTTGACTATAATGCAAACACTGACACTTCAAACCAAATCAACATTTAAAAAACTACAACTACTTTGACAAAATATAGTCTTTAATAATGTCTAAATATATGCATCTAAATGAAAAACCAAATGCAAATGCTCGAAATTCAGAATGAACACATGGTAGTCAGCCTAATGGTGGCCTACACAGCCTATAAAGGATCATGCTTTTTTGTTTTATTATTTTATTTTATTTTATTGTATTATTAATTTATTTTTTTTTAATATGTATCTGTGCATTAAAAATACCATCCCCACAATAAGAATGACGCTGAGTCAAATTAAGATAAAGATGTGTTCTCACGTCTGGAGTGTTTATTGAACCAATCAGATAAGAGTAAATCGAGAGTCAGCGAGAGCCTCATTTGATTGGCTGCAAGAAGACGGTCCCGCCTTCCACTCGCGCTTGCAAATCTGAAATCAGTGAGAGAATCGTGCCAAAACTGCAAGCGCAAAGATGCAGAAGTACATATCGGGTTATTTGGCGAACATTTTGCCCTACACACACAAGAAGTCATTTAGACAGTTGCAACGATTTTTTTTCTCCACACACATATTGGTTTTACGCAGTCAATCCGTATTGCAGCTCTTGATACGGTTGTTTTCGCTTGAAAAACGCTGTGCACAGGCTACACTTTCACAAATCTTACCCTGCGCATGCAAATCTTTTTGACATCATTTTACCTTCATAAATATGCCTCTGATTCACCTTGAATATCCCAAGCATTGCAAACATCTCTTTTCTACCCTGAAGCAGTTTTGCACCCTAAGAAGGCACAGATTGAGTGTGGTCCTTGAAAAGAAATGTGATGTGGTAAGCACTTTTCGATCTGCATGACCATCCCTTTGAGACTCATTTGTGTAGATTTTTTTTAATGGCTGAGCCATTTTGTGTCCAGCTCCTTATCATCCACACGCATGCTTAAAATCTCTGAGGTTCACGATAATAATTCTTTGAGGGTGTTGTAGTAATTAAGCAGACAAAGAGATGTGCTGCTCTTTCTGTGTTTCTCTCGCTTGCAATCCTCCCCAAGGAACATTTGCTGTGTCCACAGTTTGAGAGTAGCACTTTACCAACAGCAGTATTTGCCTATTCACCTTAATGACCCACTCAGTGTCTGCACTGCTGGGTTTTCTTTAGCAAACATCTGGGCTTTGCGCAGCTGCAGTTGACATTATTAAACTCATGCCAGCTGGTTCTATTACAGTTTTCTTAGTCAAGACACCTTTTAAGACCTATTCACACCAACCATCCCCCAGTCTTTAAAAAAGCATATATCAAGAGGGAATCGTGCCGTAATGGATCAACCCATAAATCTCACTAAGGAGTCCTGAAGGTACTTATGCAGACCCTAAAATCATGCCATTAGGACAGGAAGAAACCAATGTGTTTGTGACCAAGTGATAGATACTCCTTGCTTTACAAAATGCATATTTTGGTTGTTCATGATGTCATTTGCTTTATGGCTGTGTATTGGTCAGCATGATACCATTTTTAGACCCATTTTTACTCAGATTTATCTAAAATACAATAGTTAATTCCAGTCCTCGAATCTGATAGGCTGAGCCAATATTGACAATGCTACTGAGACTCATTTCAGTTTGTATCATTCCACTTGTCCATGTTTGCGAAGTGAGATAAGTTTAATTAAAGGGGTGGTTGATAGTGATTTCACTTTTTTAATGTTAGTTAGTGTGTAATGTTGCTGTTTGAGCATAAACAATATTTGCAAAGTTGCAGCGCTGAAAGTTCAATGCAAATGGAGATATCGTCTTTTAAAATTCTGGCAGTTTAATGCCTACAAAAATGGCTCGTAGGGACTACAACGAGCTACTTCCCAGGTTCGTTACGTTACGAACCCAGATGAATTTCATTTTTTAACTAACATTAAAAAAGCAGTAGCTTCTGTTATCTTGAGTTAGTGTTGACCCTAATATAATTGCCATTATAGTACATGTTATTGGTGTAAACAGAAATTTAAGCGCATTGTTAGGCCAGTAGGTGTTTTTATGAATGAGTTTAATCTTTCACTTATAAACAACTGATTTGTTCAAAAACACTGATTCATTCAGGAATAAAACAACAATCTTTATACTGCGAGGAAGTCACTGAGTCATTCACTCAACTGATTTGTTCACAAACACTGATTCATTGAGGAACAACACACTGGTTTGTGATGCGTGGGAGTGAACTCTGCTTTGGTTTTGTTTGGGCCTAGTTTCTTTGATGGAGTGAAAATTACTTCTAAAATGTGAGTTACTCAATTTTGATTTCTTATTTAGGGAACTGTTGTATAAATGCAAAGCTGTGTTGGTCTTACCGCGGATGCCAATACATGCGTCACGAAGTTTCTCATACTGTATTCTGTTGCAACAGCAGCATTCTTGCATGTGTGATTTTATATTCAGTTTAACTTTGCTTATATTACGCGTTTGAAAATTTGCCTATAAATAGTAACTAACACTGGCAATACTCCTAGATGGGGTATTTTCCCATAGTGACTGATATTAAGAGTCAGTATGATGATTTGACATATGGCAATAACTATAAATGATTGTTTAATTACACATTCCATTTTTCGCTTTTGAAAGTGAAGCCTCTGTGAAGAGCATGACCTCTTGAAGACCTGCCAACTCTCCTCTCCATTGGCCTGAATAGAGAAACTGGCAAATTTTCTTCTACGCAGAGCGAGAGCAGCTTGTCATCACTCTCCTAGATTTTTAAAGCTAGAAATATCAGCAGATGGTCCCTCAGCAAGACCGCTGGCAGATAAAAAAAAGAGAAAGATGAATTTTTATTAAGCTAAAACAGTGAGGAAAAGAAAAGAGTGCTTGCGCATGTTTTTGTAGAGAATGTTTTCTCAAGTGCATTGTCAGAGTCAGCCTCAAATGGTATTTAAAAGATTTCTATGTGTTTTTTTCTCGATACCTCCCATCTTATTTAAGTTCCTTTTTAAAATTGTGAGGTAACCATAGCTTGTTTATCACACTAAATGAAAAGCACGTCTTGACTGTGTAAACTTCGCATTCTAAGTTAGATGTTTTTGTTGCTATTGCTGTTGTTCTTTATCTTATTTTATTCATTTTGTGTATTTGAATTTATATTTGATTTCATTTTCTCACCCCAGTCAATTGAAATTCAGCCAGGGCTCTGTTCTAAATGGCCAATTTTCCACTTCATTCTGTCCATAACAGGAAGCCGGATGACATGGTTTTTCGAGGCTATTACCGCACATCATCTCTGAGATTCATATAATTCGTGGTTGGGGGTCAATGAGTGCGCTGCATTTTTCCCAATAGCACAAAGAAGCAGTGGGAAAGAGAGTGAGCGATGCTGTAGGTCATCATGCAGAGCTTCGTTATCGTGTGCCATTCACCAAGCAAGATTGTTGCCTTAAAGGGATAGTTCTCCCAAAAATTACTCACTCTCATGTCATTCCAAACCCGTAAGACCTCCGTTCATCTTCGGAACTCAAATTAAGATAGTTTTGATGAATTCTGAGAGCTCTCTGACCTTCCCATAGACAGCAATGTAATTACCACGAATCACGATCAAGTTCCAGAAATGTAGTTAGGATATATTTAAAATAATCCATGTGACATCAGGGGTTCAACCGTAATTTTACGAAGCTACGAGATTACTTTTTGTGCGCAAAGAAGAAGAAAAAACAACTTTATTCAACAATTCGTCTCCTCCTTGTCACCCTGGCGCCATTTTGGAGAGTGTACACTGAACGTAAACAATGTATGCTGCTCTGTGTCAAACTGTTGAATAAAATTGTTTTTATTTTCTTTGTGCACAGAAAGTATTCTCGTAGCTTTGTAAAATTACGGTTGAACCCCTGATGTCACATGAATTATTTTAATGATGTCCTTACTACGTTTCTGGAGCTTGATCGTGGTAATTACATTGATGTCTATGGGAGAGTCAGAGAGCTCTCAGAATTCATCAAAAACACGCATACACGGATACGGAGACGCTCACCCACTCAGTCTATTCATGAAAGTCAAATATTATGCTTAAATGCTGCTGCAGTTCAGAAATAACAAATGTATGTTTTAGAATGAATGTGTTTACATGCACGATCATACGCTTATTTGTATAAGGCCATATAAACACATTAAACTGTGCTCTTTCATCAGGAAAAGGTTGTAAGCAATACCTGCTGGATATGGTTTTTCTTATTACCCGATTTCACTTGATACATTTTTACCCAAGGAGGTCTATCATGCCTGGCAATAGTTGTTAGTTAGCATCCCCATTAATTTCAGTGGCATTTGCTCATTATTATTTAAAATAAGCATTTTGTGTGATTGAACACTCTGCATAAGTGTTTGGTATCATCTACTTAGAATCTCTCTGAGACACACATGGTACTTATATGGAGTACCATTTGTTCAGAGCCACAAGAAGCATCATGTCGCACTCTGCAAAGAGATTCATTAGTCATTATAGCCCATGAAGGCCAAACTCTGGCAGTCATCCCGTTCGTTTACTAGCAATAAAATCTGATCAGATGTAACAAAATGGGAGCAACCTAACAAATGTCTCCTGGGTGTTTAAGAAACTTGTTAGCAAAAGAATAATTGCTGAGATGATGAACTATGCCAGGTGCAGAACAGTGCATTTCTGTTTCAGTTCCTGGCTTCATGTGGAGTCGTGTCTTGACATAGAAGCAGATGAGTAGTATAGCACTTCTGTGAGAAAAGTGGACCCTGCAGACCATCTGCAGGACATTCAGCAGGGAGGAGGGTATTATTAGACATAGAGACAGCTAGAGAGAGAGTATGGAAGATAAAGAGATGATGGAGTTAGATAGCAGTAAGAGTAATAGAGAAGTAGGAAGCTAGTTTAAAAAACAGGGATGAGGTGAGGAGGAAAGAGGATAAAAATGAAAGTTTAAAGGGCTACAAGGTGTCTGAGAAGCTGAGACATGTCGGGAAAGAGATTTGTTGGATTTCCTGTTCCATTTGAGTCAGACGGCATACGGAGGATTGTTGTTGAGAGAAAAAAAATGAAAAAGAGAGCATCAAAAAATGCACACACATTTTGTTTATCAAACTGTTGTTTATATAGAGAGAATAAATATATGTGCTCACATTCATTAACAGTGGGGTCCAAGTGCAGATGCAGTTTTTGTTAATTCCATTTTTGTTCATTCAAATTTTATGTGATATTTAGTATTTTTTAAAAATTGAAATGTACAAAATTCTAAATATGTATTAAAAAATTACACCTTTATAATTTTAGTCATTTTTCTAGCTCCATATGAATAATTGAAAATGTTTCAAGCTTCTTTGTCTTTAATGGAGGATTGTACAAAAGAGTTCACATGCTCAGTGTCACAAATTTGTGACCTAGAAATAGTGCGGAATCTTAAATATTCAAAGTTAATTTTGCATCATAAAATTTAAAATCCTAAAACTTACAAGAGATGACTAGACTAGAACTTAAAATTAGAAGATATTTGTACCTGTCTTTATATTATTTCTCACGTTCATACAGAATCATTCTCTCTGCTTTTCACATCTTTTAGAAAATATTCAAATCCCTTTCTTTTCCACTTTTTTTTTTGGAGGAAAAAATAGGTCAGATGTATTTTGTGGAGGATAGCGTGGGGAATTACACTGTACTCTAAGTGAGATGAGCAAAATGAGGGAGATTGGGAAAGTTGCTCTGGTGAACAATGATTGCGGATTTCTGCTGTTTAGAAAAAAAATCGATTATTAATGTGATCAGAGACCCCTACTGTTGAAAAGAGAAGATAAGAAAGAATGAAAGAGGAAATTCGTCCACCATCTGGTGAATTATCAGCTTTTGCAGGTAGTGAGACTGACAACGTACAGCATAACCCTCCCCCACTGCACTGCTGAAGCTGTAATTCCCTGATGCATAAGGTGTACTGCAATAGCTGAGATAAACCATCTGATCCTCACAAAAGTTGAGATTATAGCAAAACAACATATGAAAATAAAAATGGCCTTGGGAGAGGAGAAATAGTGCACTAAACAGTGCCTGAAACTCAATTTTCAGCAATGAATATGTCTGCGCGGAGCTCGTTTCAGATTTAATTAAAGCTTGTGTCCTTTTAGCAAAGAGAAATTACATTTTCTCTGTGGCTCTCACTCCTTTTAGCAGTCTACATTTGTTGAAAGCCACGCAGAGCTCTCAGTCTCTTACCACCTGAGCTTTTCATGTATACACTTTCACTTACTTCATTTAGAGGTCTAATTAACAACACACATCTGAATATTAACAGGGTAAACAGAGGTAATATATTGCATCTGAGCATGGTCCTGAATGACCTCTGGTGCCCTTTTACTGCAAACCATCGATTTGTGTGTGGTTTTTGTGTGAATGCACATCTGTGTGTGTTTAAACACCTTTAGGGACATGGGGGCATGATGTTGCATTATTCATTGAAAATTAAAGATGTTTACATCTCTCTTCCCCTTTAACGTCTGCTGTTGCTTCTGCTGGAAATTGCAGTTTGTGAAATAGATCTGAGAGATCAGAAGGGATGAGCAGCACTCTGAGGATGGATTGTATTTTGAAGAGAGAGAGATGTGTGGATAAAATGTGTTTTCCACAGTTTCTGCTTGTGGCTGAAGGTGAATTGAGCTAAAATATGCAGTGGCCTCTTCATGGCTTTGGGGAAATACAATTTTTAACTGTTATCGTTTAATAAACCGTGATCGGAACATGAAATGAATTATGCATTCATTTAAGATTGCTCTGTGCTGCTCAAGATACACTTGAAGATTACGTCTAAATAAATAAGGTGATATTTGTGTTACGGCGCAATCAATTTTGCGGCTCACAAATTGCTTTCTGACCCACTGTTTGATTACAGCGTTTTCTCTCTGAGGTAAATGTAGAGAGTATGTTGAGTTATAGGATTTGAATAAGCTTAGAGGGCCTGATATCTAGCTAACCTCCCTTTTTTTGCTCAAACATCCTCATAATGGCCTGAATTAGTCAAAGTGATAAGAATCTAAGCTGTAGATATGGAGAGCCTGGTGCCAGAGGACGAATGCCCTGGTTGTAGTCTAGAAATGTTTTTGTGTGAAATGTGGGATTCCTAGAACTCAAAACCTCATCAATTGTCTATAGCGATACATGCATCTGAATGCAGACTATATACCAAACCACAGTGCAGGGGCAGTTTGACCCCTGAATTGGTTAATCTTGGCCGTGCATGAAGGATACATGTCATACACCATGCCTGAGTGTACATGTCTGTTTCCGTGGCAACTGCAGCAAGCGTGAACTCTTTGAACAGCTGACCTCCCATGATTCCCATAAATTACTCTTCCCCACCAGAGGGGAATAAATTGGAACTGAGCCTGGTATGATACACATTAGAAGTGAGGGCACTATGATCTGTGTCATTTACCTGTCAGTCCTGCTGTTCTCTGCTGAACCTACCGCAGTCTGTGAATGGATGATATCACACACGTCCAAAGTGATAAACATAGACTCAATGATTCCCAGTCATGACGTCCAATTGAAAGCTGACATGGTTAATTCATAGGAATTTTAGAATAGCATGCATGCTTTGATTTATGAGACTGATATTGACATTACTTTGTGAGCTTCTTAATTTATTCTACAGCATATAACACTTAAGCATATGTTGAATGTGAATTTTAAAACTATAAAACCATTGCTTACAAGATTCTACAAGGACTACACTCTTAATAATAAAGGTTCTTTATTGGCAACTATGGTTCCATGAAGAACCTTTACCTTACATGGAAATTGCACAAAAGGTTCTTAATAGTCAAAAGGTTCTTTAGTTTATTACAATGTTATTCACACTAAGAAAATTGTTATTTTAAGAAATGTTCACTGAAAGTTTCTTTGTGTAACCCCAAATTGTTCTTCTATGGCACTAGTGAAAATCCCCTTTTATAATCTTTATTTTTAAGAGTGTAATTGTCTGATGAAATGCATGTCATATGTGAAGCACAAACTCACATTCTTATTCTGCACAAAGTAACTGAATATGTATTCAAGATTTGGGAGAAATACAATGAACTATTCAGTCTCTCCACATACAACGAATTTACTTATAAAAAAGCAATCCTCTAGGATTCAAGCCTGTTTCAGTTAGTGTGCCATCATCCTTCAAAGACAATCAGAAGAGTGTTGTGGGAGATGAAAAACACTACAAATATGTTTCAGTGACTTCAGAGATCTTTAGATGTGGAAGGACTGCATGGGCAAGTTTGTTCTTAATGTTCCTAATTTCTTATCAGGGAACATTATAACCACAGACCATATTTTATTTATAAACAACTTAAAAATGCTATTTTAAATAACATTAGAAATTCCCGACAGAACCTGTGTCAGAACAGCTCTTTATTGCTAGCTAACCCAACCACAACTGACCATTTCCTAAAAACACAGTCTGCTGATTTTCCTGAAACAGCTGACTTCAGTACTGAAGAATCAGCTTTGTGTTTCTTGACATTTGGGTATAGTCAGCAGAGAAACGTATGGGAGTGTTATTGTTCAAATGTGTTTGATTTCTTTAGTACTATTGGGGTCAACTAGGACTTACAAGTACCTCTTTAAATAGCTGAGATCATCTGATCTCAAGCTAATTGTCTTGGAGTTAATTAATGTGCAAATGCTAGTTTTCTAAATGAGTTTGTGTAATACATGACCGAAGAGAAAATACGAGAAATCAGTGGTTCATTGGAGCAGGCAGGGAAAGAATATACCGTACCAATATGTAAAGATGCTGACATAGACAGAGTTACGAGATCTGCAATCACTAAACGATCTGTGTGTGTGTGTGTGTGTGTGAGAGAGAGAGAGAGAGAATGTGTTTCAGACCAAGAATAGCAGTTGATTTGATTGAGCCTTCCTGGATTCTGTTTCCATACCACAGAGCTGTCCAAAAGTGAAAAGACATGCCATTGTTTTAACATTGTCCCCCCCCCCCCCCATTCTAAATTAAGAAAAACATAAAGGGCATCAAGGGGGAAAAACACCTCTAAAAATGGCCTTTTAGGTTCGCAACATTGATCAAATCCTCAAAGAATATCGGTCTGTTTAGACCAGTCATTTTTCAGTGACTGTAAGTTACATCATTCCACCAGTAGGTGGCGACAAGTGCATCATTGACCTTTTGTTTGAAAGCATTTCTTCATCAGGAATGGAACAATGATGATCTTTATAAGTGAGTCATTAATCATTCAATCAAGTGATTTGTTCAAAACACTGATGTATTCAGAATTGAATCAATTATCCTCTGAAATCAAGAGAAATATATTCTATATAGAATGAATGTGTACTATGAATGGAATCTGGACGTGCTATATTCACCATGTTGTCATTATCATGTGATCTACCAGTGTCAGTTGCATCACTTCACTGCAATTCACAAATCCTCTCATGGGATAGTGAAGGGTCCATCATATGCACACTTCAGATTCTCACCATCCGGAAGTAGCAAGTCATCTGGGGTAACTTCTTCATTTTAGCTTTGGTTGAAGTTAACTTAATGTTGTATTTATATTTATGCACATTTTCTCTTTTATGACAAAAAAAATAAATCAATAAATCAATAAAAATAGTGGAGATTTAACAATGGTTGTCATATTTTTTGTAGGTAAATGAGGTTTTGATAATGCCATGTTGTTTGTACCTTTTGTACTGATATTAAGTTGTTGTTCCAAAAGGAAGTGTTTATAGGCACAAGGCTTTTAAAGTGTCCTTGATGTGTAAACAGCATCTGGGAACACAGCCAGATGATTTAGGCACAGTTTAGCTGCACATTTCACATATAGGCAATGTCAATATTACTCCGCCAGCACACTATCACTTCTTCAACATTGTTGTCTTTATGGCTTGGTCGCTCCAAGCTCATTTCATGAACCAGCAGACAAATAGATCCTTCTGAGCTGTTGCCAGCGGTCTATTGAGTCAGATTGGAATAGCACAGTGCATCTCTGAGCTGAGGCTGGCATGTCAATCCTACCATTGTCCTGTCTCTGATACTTCATTTCACATGCCATTTGGTCAATTCGTCAGAATAAAGGCAGTGCTAGTATGGATTCAAGCTATCCATCTGATTAAATAACCTAGACATGCCTAAATTCTGCCTGAGTGGAGGTCAGTATAAGTGATTGCAAGAATCTTTATGTGTTTCTAGCCCTCAGGCATCCAAACAGCCTGCTTTTTCTTCATATTTTCAATATACGTCATATCTTTTTATGTTATGAATGATCTTACGTTGCCTGTCTTTCTCCTTTGTGTGTTGGCGGCCATATTTATGCATGATGTGATGAGTAGTAGCCATCATTTATAAAGATGCATGTAAATAGGTATTGGGAAGCTTGTTATTCATTTCAGGGGTTTTTTTTCTTCAGTGAGAAGACATCAAAGTCAAGTCTAATGATCGTGGCTTTATGCAGGGCTGATGTCTTTTATCCTTTAATACTAATTAATGTCCTTGATTCAAAGTTAGAAGCTCTTCCACTGCATGGTAATAGACTATATGACTCTAATGGATCTTTTTCTGCAAGGAGTTGCACAATCTTTTGCAATACAAGCTTTTATGAAGAAACAAAACGGTGGTGCGAAAAGACATCTGCTGGGTTTGACGCAGGAGCCACACGCAGTGACATGCATGCAAACACTTTTAAGCATTAAATATAGCTGCATAGAGGTCATTTAAGCAGGTTATTCCTTACGTTTGAAGTTTTGGTTCCATTCATTTTGTAGATTTAGATAATAGCCATGGGTACTAAATTACCAATATAACTGGGAAGCATAAATTCTTGTTTGTTTCATTATAGTTTCTTCATATCTGCTTAATGGTTTCTGGGTTCTGTAAAGTGAATAATTCCTAAAGAATTAGAGAGTAAAATATTTTCTGTTGAACAAAGTGTTCTCTTACAGCATCAGGATGTAAAACTCTTTTTGGTTGGTACTTTGCATGATATTGAGTGCTGTTCTTTAAAGGGCTCTGTGTATCTAAGCCTGCAGGGAGACGCAGTGCCAACTCAAGCATTACTAGAATTGCTCTACTCTGCTTATTGACTTTTTGTGGGTTAGCTTTTTTTAAGAGGAAAATGTGAGTAAAAAGCATACACTCTAAAAAATGCTGGGTTAAATACAACCCAGTGCTGGGTAAATATTGGACAGAACACATGCTGGGTTGTTTTCAACCAACAATTGGGTTAAATGTTTAACCCAACCTTCTGGGCAGTATAACCCAACCGCTGGGTCTAAACAACCCAAACGCTGGGTTCGTCCATATTTTATCCAGCGCTGGATTGTATTTAACCCAGCATTTTTTTTTTTAGAGTGTACGATTCAACATATTGTAAAGTTTAAGTTTTCAATTTTGGAACAAGCCTAAAGGGAAGTAAGCATATTTTATGAAGATTTTACATTGTGGCGTTTAACTGGAAAAAGCTGAGAGATATTATGCATGCACACTACCGTTTAAAGGTTAGGTGACAGTAAGTTTTTTTTTTTTTTTTTTTTTTTTTTTTTTTT
>JAFVLL020010575.1:0-26984 GCA_021397915.2 Tor tambroides
AGGCAATCCATCTCATGAACACTTGACAATAATTGTGGAACACACACTATTTATACACTTATTTATCTAACACACATACTTAGTCTACATTTCAATTTGCACATAATATACCTGTACATACAACTGTCTATTGTTATATACCTGTACATACAATTGTCAATTTGTATATTGTTATTCCTTATTTACTTGTTCTATTTTTTAATTCTTCTTTTTATTATCTGTGTTTTTTGTTCTGTCACTGTCATTCTGTTGCACTGTGGAAGCTTCTGTCACGAAAACAAATTCCTCGTATGTGTAAACATACCTGGCAATAAAGCTCATTCTGATTCTGAATCTGGATTTACTACATTTATATATATTAACACTGAATGTAATAGAGAATAACACAGTACAGTTTAAATTATAATGCTATAAAAAATACAATTATAAAAATATTTACATGTGCTTTAGTATGTTAGTCAACACATCAAAATAAGTGTACTTCTTTAAAAAGCGAGAAAAATGCTTTAAAGTAAAACCTTTAATTTGACAATTTTACTAACTGCACATTTTAAAAGTGCTCTTAAGTGTGCTAAGAAACATGAAAGTGTCTCTCTTTAAGTGCACTTAGGTGGCCTTTTATTTCATACTATTTTATCTGCAAATACAGTTTTTTTTTTTAAAATCTTTTGCAATTTGAAATACATTACAAGTGCACATTCAGTACATTTAAAATGTAATTCTTTTTTAGAATTGTTTTGTACTTCTACAATGTGTTTCATATTTATCAGTGACGTGCAGAACACAATATTTTTTGTTGTTTTTGTTTGTTTATTTGTATTTTCAAAATTTTAAAATACTCTAAATAAAACTGCACCAGCCAGAATGTAACTTTCAGTTTAAAAATATGCTGAAACTAGAGACTAGTGAACTATAGAGGCTAATGAATTGTAATCATCATTACACAGTAAAAGTAGTGGTGGTCTTTTTCCCACAGAGGTGACAGGTGAAGATTAAGTAGATTTGTGTTTGTGACGGTGTGATGTCCTCTGAGACGAATGAGAGCAGGAAATCAGGACGGCTGCTGTCTCATTAAACGCCACTGCACAGACAGGAAATGGCAGTGAATACAGGAAGTGAGGGCAGAGTCCTATCACTCACACTACACATACACATACACGCTCATACTCAATCTCTCATCTTCTCTCTGGGACTGTCATTATCACACACACACACACACACACACACTCATGTCGGTGTTGTTATCTTCTTTTCCCAGGGTTTCCTATGGATTCACGCCCAGCCAAGGTCTCGAATCATCATCACGGATCACAGCGGTACAGGATACACACACCACCATGTTAACTCCCTTTATAATTATGGTCATTGACTAGAGTTTAGCTTATGTGTACAAATACATTAGTATTTTACTGCAAAAAAAAAAAAAAAAAAAAAAAAATCAGACAAGTCTTTGCAGTCTTGCTCTTTGCAAACAACACTAAAATTATACCATCAGATTTCCATCAAATTGCAACATGAAATAAAAAATTAAAGGGATAACTCACCAACACAAGATGGGCTTTTAATAAAACCACCCAATAGGTAGGACCTGTGGTTTCATTAACATACATTTACACATTTGGCAGATGCTTTAGAAAGCGATTTACAGTGCATTCAATGTATACATGTATTATCATTACATGTGTTCCCTGGGATCGACTCATGATCGCTGCTACAATGCTCTATCAATTGAACTACATGAATCCCAAATTATGACGCAAAAAAAGGGCAAAGTGCACTAATATGAAATAGCTAATGTAGTAAACGCTTCTATGGGTTGTATTTCAGGGAAGTGACAAACGACCTGTATGGTCATATGGGTTGGATGACATGTTGGGAAAATTGGCTGCGGTGTTCTCTTTTACCAAAGAGGTAGGAACATTTCAACACCCATAATGCACTGGGCTCGATCTGACTGTCCGTTAGCGGGGATACAAAAATGCTGAAATATGATCTGTAGTTTTCACAAAAGCCCTAGGGTTGTCAAAAGTCCTTTTGCTGACAAATAAATGACACTATCTGGATGCAGGAGAAGGAGTGCAAATTGATCATTTACATATACTACCGACACTGTAATAATATAAATTTGATTGAAAATCAGCAAAGTTACCCTTTGCATACTTTTTTTTTACATTTTATGTGTCTTTTAACACACATGTAGGCCACTTCATCAATGTTGTCCTTTTATTTTTCAAAAGAAAGCAAGTATTTATCAATTTTACTTGTACTTAACTACCAATAAATAATTTTATAATATTTATATTATATGTTATATTTCAGCTTCTAAACTAAAATCTACTCCCATTCCCCTTTACTGTTATATGATTTCTACATTATCCAGTTATGTAATCTACATCAGGGTAATTTAAATTAGGTTTAAAGCATCCATGTTGAAAATAGAAAGGGGTGCGGCATCCTCATTGAGCTGGGGAAGTGAACTTTGGTTTGTGCAGAGGACCATTTGGTCCAGAGGCGAAGGGCCAGGCAGCCATTGTCTCGGTAGTCCTTTCCTGTACCTCAGAGCAGGCCACCTTGTACATGGGTGAGACCTTTTTTAGGGGATCCTGCATGGCTACAGTTATGACATACAACAACCAACCTGTTAAAGTACTGTTTGATAATCTATTTGTGCACAACAGAGTAGAAGCTATGCTTACAAACCAGTGTCACTATGCAGTGTAATATCTTCACTACCACTGTTTTTTATAGTAGTGTTTCTCAGCTACAGTCCCACCTACCTGAATGTTTTAGATGTCTCACTAATTAAAATACCTGATTTAGCTCATTAACTTCTTAGTATGTTGAATAGGGGGAAATCTTATTCATTCTGGGAGGTGGGTGCCGAGGCTGGAGTTGAGAAACGCTGATTTGATATTTATTTCTGCAACACTAGAATAAAGTATACATGGATACTGTTTGTGTTATATAGATATGTATTTATTTATGTAGACTACATTTGAGTTTGGTGGCAGAAATGCATTATTTGAATACCGAATATCAATAAATTATTGATGAATCTGGGTTTAAGTAGGGCAGAACGTTAAGCATTGGTACATAGAACCACTGTACAATTTGACACTGTAAACATTCTCTGACCTGGGCATCACAGGTATGGTACTTTGGTGGCTTCACAGGCAGATCAGGTTTTGTGAAGAGGAGGAATATCTGAGTCACAACAGCATTATTGGGGCGCCACAAGGTTCAGTGTGCGGTCCCCTCCATTTGTACATATTCACATGTTTACTTTACATGATTATAAAGGCAAACGGGTGTTCTGCTATTCAGATTATATGCAGCTCTACCCCACTGTGTCAGCTCATATCTCAGACATTGCATTTTTAAAAGAAGGAACATCATCTTTAGCTTAGAGCATATTTACTTGAACACCTCTTTTCTCAACTAGTTTTCTCACAATAAATGTGTGTGTCTATGAAAATGAACTATAGTTATCTGACAGTAATTCGATCTTGAATCAATTAATTAGAAGTTATTACTCTACCTGCATGATGTTATTAACAGCAGTTCTATAGTTGTACCAACAAATGTGCAGCAAAGTTACAGTTTTATGGTGAAACAGTCATGACTGGCTAGTTAATTTTTGATACCCGAGTTTAATAGGCCACCATAACCTTTAAACATGCCAGAGGTCAGAACTATTGCATTGCTGTAGTGACTGTTAAGTTTTACTCTTTTTTCCCACAAAATCTACATTGCTCTCTCTTGCCGTTACAGTCGTGCATATTTACACATACAGTTGAAGTCAAAAGTTTACATACACCTTGCAGAATCTGCAAAATGTTAATTATTTTACCAAAATAATAGGGATCATACAAAATACATGCTATTGTTAATTTAGTACTGACTTGAATAAGATATTTCACATAAAATATGTTTATATATAGTCCAAGAGAAAAAACAATAGTTGAATTTATGAAAAATTACTCCATTCCAAAGTTTACATACACTTGATTCTTAATATTGAGATGTTACCTGGATGATCGGGCATTAAGAGCTGGGGGGTGAAAACTTTTTGAATTTGAAGATCAGGGTAAATTTAACTTATTTTGTCTTCTAGGAAACATGTAAGTATCTTCTGTAGCTTCTTAAGGGCAGCACTAAATGAAAAAAAAAAAAGATGACATTTAGAAAGAATAAGAAAAATGTACTCATCTTCATTCCATTCAAAAGTTTTCACCCCCTGGCTCTTAATGCATGGTTATTCCTTCTGGAGCATCAGAGAGCCTTTGAACCTTCTGTAATAGTTGCATATGAGTCCCTCAGTTGTCCTCAGTGTGAAAAGATGGATCTCAAAATCATACAGTCATTGTTGGAAAGGGTTCAAATACGCAGAAGATGCTGGAAAACTGAAGAATTTGTGGGAGCTGAAGGATTTTTTCTGAAGAACAGCAGGCGGTTTAACTGTTCAGGACAAACAAGGGACTCATGAACAACTATCACAAAACAAAACAAAACAAAACAAAACAACTAAAATAAAACCCCGCTGTGGATCATTCAGGTAACAACACAGTATTAAGAATCAAGTGCATGTAAACTTTTGAATGGGGGCCTTTTTATAAATTATTTTCTCTTGTGTCTTATGTCTTTTATGTGGAGTATATATCTTTTATGCGAAATATCTTATTCAGGTCAGTACTAAATAAACAATAACATGCATTTTGTATGCTCCCTCTTATTTTGGTAAAATAATTAACATTTTGCAGATTCTGCAAGGTGTATATAAACTTTTGACTTCAACTGTAAATAAACATTTGCATATTGTATGTATTTTACACAGCGAAAACAGCATTTATTTGACCGAAACTATCAGACTATGTAGATAGCACGACGAATGTTTACTGTACAGTAGCATGGGTAATGTTTATAAGGTTGTCAATGCATGAGATACTACGTTTTGCTCAAAATCCACTGGATATTAATGAAATTGATTGGTGTCCTCCATGATTCCTATGATTTCCAACAACAAAGCATTTTAACATGTAAAACTTCATCCTCCTGCCTTAATATACTTGTAGACGTTTGTGTTCC
Organism: Tor tambroides; assembly: GCA_021397915.2. Lineage (NCBI taxonomy): Eukaryota > Metazoa > Chordata > Actinopteri > Cypriniformes > Cyprinidae > Tor > Tor tambroides. Next base: position 5,086 of record JAFVLL020010575.1, read on the forward strand.
CTCCAAACATGTGTCCAAATAACTTGGCATTTTGTACCATGACTATTGTTGGCACATTTGTCAAATTGCTTTGGATAAAATGATCTGCTAAATTAATAAACATAAATGTCCACCATGGTTTTTCACCTTCATACTTACAACTTCCATTCTTTAAACTTACATCCTGAATTACCTATCATAAAGTTTGGATTTACTGTATATTTTACCTTCAAAAGAGTAAGGAAGAATGGGAGAGAAACAGCCAGAGAAATCTAGACAGTTTCAGCAAGGTCATGTTCCAGTAAACCCCATTCCTTGATCAGTTTGTGTTCATGACCCCTTTGTTGAGGACCTTGTGTGTCCTCACAGTCTCTTTGGAGATAGTTTGACTCGTATTCCTGCAGTGGAAGCCATTTCACGGCCTGCTTCCCACTACAAAGCCACTGCCACTGTCTCTCCAGCCAAGAATAAGCCTGTTATTACCATATAAAAGTCTAATGTAATCAATCCCACATTCAGCTCCGCTGTTTCTCATTGAATCTGCTAGCTGATATCAGGGCAGGATAGCAGTTATGCATATGTCTTTATTCTTTATTAGCGTGACACCGGGTTAGTGGAGGGCCTTGTAAAGACAGAAGATGTTTTGAGTTGAAATGGATGGACTTTTAAAGTGATAACCAAGTCTAAATAATGCAAAGACCTCTTAGTTACCTAAATGAGTAAAGTTTTAAAGTTGCAGTATGTTTTCAATAAACTCTTAAAACTGGTCAATACGTACATATGATCTGCCCTGTCAGAGTGAACATGTTACAACATTACAAAGATAGCTAAGCCAAATCCTCAAACTGCACATCATTCAACGCCAGACAACCACTGGGGACAAAGACAGCATTATCAGTCACCTTTCAAAATCATGTTTCATTCGTGTCACTTTTGTGGACTCAACTGATTAAGGTAGGATGTTTTTTCAACTACAGGCATTTTTTTGGAATGAACTCTCTTAAACACTCTCACTAGGTTATTTAATTTATCTACTGTCATGCGCATTACATTATTAACATTTCCACCAGAGAGTCAATTCTGGCACATCTCAAATTTTGTGTTGACTTATATTTGAAACATCTTTCATCAAATTTGGCAGATTAAATAAATTAAACATTGTAAGTCATTATCATCAAACCCATGTTTCAAAATGAGAAAGAAAAAATAATAATTTGCTGCAGATGCTGATATTAAATGATGAAATTCTGATGCTTGTAATGTAAATCAATGAGATGTTTATAACAGTACAGCAGATCCTCACATACCATTATATAAATATCAGCCGTCACTCTATATCTCCAATAATATGTCTTAGTAAGATGAGACTGAAATGATCCAAACATAATGCAATGCTGAGATGAAGAAATAAAGGCTCCTCAGAAGATGTGAGATGAAGATCATTCCTCCGCTGAGGAACAGTGAAAGTAAAGCTTCTGGAAACAAACGCTCCTCAAAAGATCCTGATGATCAGATTTGAGACTAAAAAATGATTGATGGAGGATCAAGTAAAGCTGAGCTGCTTCAGTCCAGTAAGAGTTCATCTGGAAATATGACTGCAGTTATTCTGACATTTACTTGATCAAAATCAGTCAAGATTTGACAGCAAAAAGAAGCACCTATTAATCAATTGGTTGTTTACAATGTGTTTTTCATCAAAGTTTGGAAGCATTAAATATTTGTGCATCAAATATGATACAGTACAGTCTTTATAGGCTTAAGGAATAGATGCATTGTCACAGTCTGAATAGAAAGATATGCGGAAGTATGTGCTCGTATACAGTATTTTACGTATGTATGTATTTATATATTTGTTTATGCCCTTTCATAATCGGTAATCAGTTTTCAGCACCACTTTTTAACTTTGCCTTTTGTTTTACAGATTTCTGTCAAGCATCAAACTCCTAATTTATGTTAACAGCTCTGAAATCTGCAGCACTGATGTGATCTCTATCACAGATCTCTGCAGCTCCTGCATAAAGCATACCTGCAGCTCAGGAGAAGGAGTTTCAGCTCGTTGAAAGTCTGTCCTGCCAGAGCGGGTCTGGGATTCATTTGCGTAAAACAAACTGCAAATTGCCCATAACATGCTGTGAGAAGTGCCTTGATTCACCTCGTTAAAATGGACGGAAATCCATCCACTAATTGATTGCTGCATATTCAGTAACAAAGCAGCTGATTGGTTTACTTGTGCTCTGATTGCTATTTATGTTCGGCTTTGATGCATTTCCTGCCGAGCGTTTCTGAGAGTCAGGTTTCACTGTGAGTGACTGCAGACTCAGTCAGTCAGGAGCAGCAGCCCACTGTAAAAGAAAAAAAGAAGAAGAAAGAAATCTTTAGAAAGAAAGTTAAAATACTGATTTCAAACAAGACCAAGATCAGCAATGGGCCCCACTGACTTTAATTGTACACACTAACTAACTTACTAAATACATAAATAAAAATATTATATAAAACATAGACATAAAACTATATAAACCATTCTTTTAACTAGTCTTAAAAATGCCCTTAATTTACTTATTTTTTTACCATAGTTTTCACCATGTGGACTGAGCAAATTTTATAGAAGTCTTTAGAAAGAACGTCAAATTATTGATCACATCTACAATTTTTGTTGTTGTTGTTTTATCAACAAAATCAAGATCAAGACTGGACTCCATTGAATTTCACTGTATAGAATAAACAAACAAACAAATAAACAAAATAATCCCTTCAACTAGTTAAAAATACCCTTATTTGACTCACTTTTACCAAACTTTTGACCATATGCACTGACCAAACTTTAGAGAAAACTTTAGAACTTTAGAAATAAAGCAGAATTATAGAAATCTATTTTTTTTCCTCCAACAAAATAAAGATTAACACTTGACCCCATTGACTTTAACTGTAAATCAATCAATCAATCAATCAATCAACCATTAACTAGTGTAAAAAATACCCTTATTTTACACTTAGACTGAATGAACAGTATCAGTAACTTTACTGAGGTCAGACACCAGAAAAACTTCATTGGAAATTTATTTGAACAATGATTTTAATCAATTAGTTTATTAACAAGTTTTTGACACTATCAAGTCACAAGTCACTGAGGTGAGAAATTCAAGTGAGCTTGAAAGGATTTGGAATTACAAAAAAACAAACAAAATAATTACAGAAAAGGATTGTTGGCTTTTTAGGTAACACTTTATTTAAGGTGTCTTTGTTACATGTAACGTACTTACTATTATAATAACAATAAATTATGCATAATTACATGCAAGTAACCCTAACCACATAGTAAGTAGGCTACATGTCGTTAATTAATATTACTCAGTAACTAAATGTATAATTACAATGACACCTTAAAGCGAAGTGTAGCCGCTGTCCTCTCCTGTGGTTTGTCTTGTCCTGCGCTGACCGCGGCGGCTCAGAGCTGTGTGTAACGCGTCGGTCCGCGGTTAGATGGCAGCAGTCAGCCGTGATCCCCACATCAGCGCCTCACACTCACTCTTCATTCACTAGATACAGAAATCAACCAGAAATAACAGCAGAGAAAAGGAAAGCGAGCAATAAACGACACAGAGCGACATCTGGAAGAGGAGGAGAGATGATCAGCTGAGGTGACTGAAGGTAGGTTGTTGTTATGAACATTTGATATCAGCATTTTTTGGCCCTGTGGTCTTTTAGAAATGAATTCTCACAAATCTGTGTAATTAATTAACTAACGTTGACATGAATTACATGACAATTCTGTCATTTGTTGTGTAAGTTTCCATCACACTGTCATTTCTGGCAAATCTCAAACTTTGTGTTGTTTAATATTCCGGCGGAAGTGACTGAAAACATAAACTAAATAAATAAACTTTCCTAGCTAAGGCTAATTTGATAGCATTTTAATGTACACTATAGAATCAAATAATAATAATAATAATAATAATAATAATAATAATATATATATATATATATATATATGTGTTTGCATAATTTGATAAAATTATTGAGAATTGAGAATGATGCTAATAAAAGCCTCTAAAAGTCTCTTTGATAAACAAGGACGCTAATGTTACTCATAAAGCTTTAGTGGCATCATTGTTTTGGGCTGGACATTACATAGTCATTTTGAAAATTGTATAAATCATTTTCACACAATACATTAAAATAGTTTATGCTTTATTTCACAGTTTGTTTAAATCACCATACAGTAGTTTTAGATTATAATGGATTTTCATTGTTTGGATAAAAAAATATAGCATCTATAAAACAAATCATCTGCAAAATAAAATAAAATAAATAAATCATTTAAAATAATAAAAAAAAAATATAAAAAAAGATGGAAAGTTGAAATCTTTAATACAAATGAACCCCTAATAAATAAAAGTGCCTGAAGTTCATAATACACCTGCTGATATTAAAATAGAGACATAGAACACACTTTTACTGTTACTATTAATATTTACTCTAATTTAGTCTTTTAGTTTTCACTTTCGAAGTACTACATGTGCATGATAGTTTGACATAAAATAGGCCTCATTTATTAAAATTAATTTTCAGAGTAGATCATTTCTAAATGCATTATTACGTAAAACGCATGCTAAAGCACCAACACACAAAAACATACAAAAAACAAACCTGTAAAAAAGTTACAAATTTGTCAGTAATGGTAGCACAAATTATAATAATATGTAATATACAAAAAAGTATAACAAAATCTCAAGAACACATGCATTAAAAGATGAGTTGAGTGTCGTTCCTCTGTAACGCTTGTGTTTGATTGTTTCTGTCTCTCTCTGGGAATGTGTAGTCAGGGTTTCTCCCCTGCATCAGCACTTCAGTGTCGAGGAGTGATTTAAAGAGGCACGGCAGGCTGGAAGTAAACACACCCCCCCTGACTTTTTAATTAGGCCGAGGTTTGGCCTGCCGACTCCTCCTGACACCAGTAACCAGCTATTACACTAAATATTTGGAGTGTCGCGCAGCTGAGGCCGACGGCGAAACGCTGACAGAAATATGAGGGAAATCAGGGCAGCGGTCATGTGATTCGTCAGCGCATGGATCTGACGCTCAGGATCTTAGTGAGGAGTGCACGGGGGAGCCTCTTGCTTGATTGCAGCTTAACAATTTTAATGAAAGTCGTGAGGGATGTTGACTTGGCAGAATGCGTTGTGGGAGGGAAATGAACGTTTGGTTATTTGTAGGTCGTGACTTTACTGAGAAACACGTCTGCCCACCTGCACTGTGACTCATACAGACGTCTGACTTTATTCTGTGCTGCTGTTCGACTGAAGTTTTCACGGTGTCTGTTGAATATGAAAGTGCTAGCAACAGCTCTGTCTTTTATTTCTTTGGCAAATGTGTCTCAGGACACATAATAGCATTCTCTCTTACAATTTGTTTAAGTATCTTATATTTATTTATTTTTTATTTTTAATTTTCACAATTATTAAACTATATTAGGTAAAAATAAACATCAAATTAATTCAGAAACAAAAATAATAAAATAAAATGTAAAATGTAATGTATGTATTGCTAGCCCTCTGATGCATGATGTCTATTAGAATGGGCAGATCTTTAAAAGCTTTTTTTTTTAACATTACATGTTGTGATATTACATCATTACCCATGATTGCTCTTATTGCTTTTTTGTATTTTTTATTCTGTTTTACAACATCAAATCAAAATGACTGATGAAAGTAGTGATGCACCAAGTACCACTGAAAAATGTACTACTATTTTCTGTTTTAATGAAAGTTTGTAGCTTTCAAACCACATCATTTTGGGAGAAATACAAGAGAAAATAACTTAATTTTAAATTTAAAAAATGCATAAAATAATATATTTATTCATCTAAACATTAAGCTATTTTTTTTTCCAAAAACATTTATATATATATATATATACACACACACACACACACGATTTATTTAAAACATTAAGCAAATTTTCCTTTCCTTTTTCTTCTTGATTTAATAGTTTATTTACTGTAATTATCATTTTATTTATTTATTTATTTAAATATAATTTAGTTGTTTTTTTTAATGAGTCTAAACAAATAAATACACAAATAAACACAAGCTCTTTATTTATTTATTTAAAAATTAAGCACATTTTTCTTTCCTTTTCCTTCCTGATTTAATCTTTTGAAGGTTAAACTCTGTCTTTGCATGATTGTGATAACCTGTGGTGGTGATAAACCTGTTTACATCACAGCAACATTATTTTCATAATTCACACCCACACACCACTAAAATAATTTCTGCAGTAGGCGTTTTAAATATCGTCACGCTATAGATGTGAAAGACAGGTGAGAAAGTGTTTTGTGGCGTTTCCATAAACAGACGGTGTGTGTGTATTTGGGTTGTGGTGAACAGAGCTGCTGGAGTCATAATTAAAATCACCGTTAGCAGCTCATTCATGCACTGTAATTGTTGTTTTGCACTGTTTTTTGTTGCTTTCTAATTGCTGGTTGCTATTGGAGCTTGTGCACCTGATGACTATATTAGGTTATATTAGACTATATTAGAGTTTTCAGGAGCCATCCTTGCCTGATTTAGTATGTTTAGTCAAAATCTAATTGGTGAATGAATTTCCTAAAACTGATCAGGTTTTTCTTAATTTATATTCAACACAATCTGTTTAATGTTAAAGAATCTGGGATGTTTTTTTTTTGTTTTTTCGAGCTGAATAAATGCTTCTGACAGTGTGATTGTTTTGATTTGTCTGATTTTTTTTTAGCAATATTTGGCTGCATTTATTTGATTAAAACACATTAAAAATAGAAATATTGTGAGATATTATTGCAAATTTAAAATAGCCGTTTTCTTTTTTGAATCAATGTGAATATATAATTTATTTCTGTGATCTGCAGCTGTATTTTCAGCATCATTACTTCAGTCTTCAGTGTCACATGATTCTTCAGAAATCATACTAATATGCTGATTTGCTGCTCAAGAAACATTTCTGATTATTATCTATGTTGAAATCAGCTGTGCTGCACAATATTTTTGTGGAAACTGATATACATTTTTATTTTTCGGGATTCACAGATTAATAGAAAATTCAAAAGAACAGCATTTATTTAAAAAAAAAAAAATACAAATCTTTTGTAACATTATTACAAATTATTACATTATTATCAATTTAATGCATCCCAGATGAATAAAAGTATTAATTTCTTGTAAAAAAAAGTTGTTGACTAGGTAGAGCTCTCTTAGTGTTGTTTATACTACACTTTATACATGCTAAAATTCATTTTATAGTGATATACTGTACATGAGGCTAGAAGTTATTTTCATTGGTTTTAATATTTTGTTATACTGTAGATGGTTAGGTAGGTTTTTGTGTCTCTATAGCAGTGTTTTCAGCTGCAAAGTGTCTGAATTCAGCTTTGTGTCTAAATCAGCAGGAGAATAATGGCTCTGTTGAACTGTTCAGAATGTCTGTCTACAAATCCTTACAAATGAGGACAGATTAATGCTCTAATATGGATGTATAACAATTAAGTGCAAAATTTCAAATGAAGTGCAAAATATGTAAATCAATGTTTTATTATCAGGTGATAATTCACATTGTTTCAAATCATGTTAATGTTTAGAATATCTTAATATCTTCATGCCTTATAGTCTTTAGCAGATTAGAGCTGGTCAATAATATAGTTGCATTTTGCAATGATATAAACAATCACACAGGTGAGATTTGCTACACAGCATATCATTTTACATGCAAGTATACTGTATGTATGTGGGTAAAGTGGGATGTACTGTACTATATATATCCAGCAACCAAGTCTTGATGCCTTTCTAGTTCCAGACTCAGTGCACGAAAAATTATGAGCCAAAATGTAATACTTTAAAATGTTTAAAGCAAGACATAATATGCACAAACATTGTTTTTTCATGCACTGGTTAATTTTGGCTGTTTTGCCTCTACAACATATCTGCTCTCAGATTAGTCTAAAGAAAACATCCAAAATGCACATTTAAGTGTTTATTTTATTACACTTTATCTATTTGTTTCTGTAGATTTCGATGATACATTTACAGGCAAAATTAACACAACCATTTGTGTCAGTCTTTTTGAGTTATGACAACTTCTAATGCCATTATGTTCAACCAACAAACTACAGTGAGTCAGAGGAACTTAATTTGAAGCATAAACTCAAATGTTTAAGTTGATTAAGATATTTCGTGGGACTGGCATTAGCGCAGTCATCGCACACAGTCAGTGTGTTTCTTCATATTCTCTTCATCACGGCGTAACACAAAAACTACAGCATAACAGAAACACTTTTGAATGTCAAAGATTCTAGCATTAACCACAAACAGTTCTTTCCATCCACTGAAAAACAAACAAAAAAACATAAAATAACATTTAAATATTTATTCTCCTCATCCAGTCCTATGCAAAGGATGCTGGGAACAAGAATTTCCAAAGTAAACACGAGAATTTTATTGTTAAACTCATTTGTTTTAAAGAAAATCGCTTAACACAGATAGTTTACTTCACACACAATATTATGGTAATGTAATAATCCACATTATTATGTCAACTGAACTCAAAATAATACCTAAAAAAAAGTAATGCATAATCCTTGCAGCTTAGTTTGCAACTAAAAAGGCTTAATTAAATTAATAAACTAGAATTTTTTGCTCCTAACCATGCATTTAAGTTAAACAATAAATTTATTTTTTTTTTCAAGTGAAGTATTTTTTATGAAAATTTCTTCATTTCAGAAGCACTATATATACAGAGATTTGTTCATATAACCTTTAATTACTAAAAACATGGCTGTTACATAAGTAGATATACTATTACTTATTATATACACACATAAACTGTAAAATAAATAAATAAATGAAATTAAATAAATTCTGCCATGACATTATTGAGTAATTTAATGGACATTTCTGTTAACTGTAAAACACAATGCAGTGAAGTGCAAAATTCAATATAGTTAGAACACCTGTAAAAAAAATATATATATATAACATGTAACATTCAATATGTAACATTCTGTCATATTAATACAGTACATTGTGCCCTATTTGTACAGTTTTTTTTACAGTGTAAATATGTAATAATCCTGTTATGCATATAGTTGCATCACTCAGGCATCAGACTGATTTTGTCCTGTATTGTAAACACTATTGGAGCGTTCTTCATGGCAGTGTTCCTCCTGAAGGAGGAGGAGTGACCGGCCGCTGCAGACCTCAGGCCTCAAACACGCCTTTCTCTTTCTATATCCGTCCTGACGCACACGTTTCTCTGCGGACCGGAGCGGGACTCAGATCAGAGAGAGGCTTGATTATGAGCATCAGTGTAGTGTGTGTGTGCTTTACATACTTTAGCACCAAACTCAAATCAAGGGTTCAGGAGGAGTTTGTGATGAATTACTTTGTGGACAGACGTATTTAAAAAATGCTGCACTTAACTGATTGATCCCATGAAGCTGGCAGCTGGAAGGGAAAGGGTGTGTGTGTGTGTGTGTGTGTGTGTTTAACCATTCACTAAATTTACATTGGCAGTTCTTCTGGGAGGTTTGGCATATTAAAACAGATTGTTTGTTCTGGTACTTCATTACAAAAAATGAATTCCTGAATAATAATTAAACCTTAATACAATACATTATATTTCTCATTTTATATCGTAGATTTGCATGATACAAAAATATACAAAAAATGTTGACTTTAAAAGATTTTACATTTACTGAACAGAAATAAACACATGCTCTATATATGATCTCAGGATCAGCTGAAAAACAAATGGAGCTTTTGTCCAGACTCATTTAATTATCTTGAAAGACGGCTGATGTATTTTGATTTGATGTGTAAAATAAGCAGACGTTTGCAAATGTAACTCTTTCCACATCATTTACATATGAAACATATATACTGTAAATTTCACATGGAAAACCAGTTTATGATCTTTGGTATATGCTGAAGTTACAATGATGCACTAAAATAAGTTTATTTTGATTGCTTGTTTGATTTAGTTTAGTTATGGAAATACTTGAACAAACGTATTCTGTCAAAATCTCAGACTTTTCAAGGCATTCTTGGATTAAACAGTACTGATGCAGACATTTAATGGATTTTATTATTTTATTCTATTTTATGTAGTTATGTTTTAATTGCTTTCTCATGCAATACAATGTCATGACATAAGCAAAAGAAGAAAAAAAAAACATTATTCTGTACATTATTATTCTCTAATTTACAATTGTAATTACAGCCTGTGTAATTTATCATATGTGTTAAATATTTTTGTAGTGGAAGCTCAAGTTATTTTTGAGTTTTGTTTATATTTCATGTTTTCAATGTAACAATTGTAAAAAGTTTTAACACTTTTTTGTATAAATTATTATTGTTTTGGTCCTAACAATTTTAAACACTTAAATAAAATAAAATAAAATAAAACAAAACAAAACAGTTAAATACTGTATATGTATTCCAACTGCATATTTTGCACACATTTGTGTGTGTGTGTGCGTGCGTGCGTGCGTGTGTACATGAGTGTGTGTGTGTGTGTGTGTGTGTGTGTGTGTACATGAGTGAGTGTGTGTGTGTGTGTGTGTGTGTGTGTGTGTGTGTGTGCGTGTACATGAGTGTGTGTGTGTGTGTGTGTGTGTGTGTGTGTGTGTGTGTGTGCGAGTGTGAGTGTGTGTGTGTGTGTGTGTGTGTGTGTGTGTGTGTGTGTGTGCGTGTACATGAGTGTGTGTGTGTGTGTGTGTGTGTGTGTGTACATGAGTGTGTGTGTGTGTGTGTGTGTGTGTGTAAAAGATTTACAGTTTTGTTGAGGATTTACAGTATTTACAATAAACTGTAGTAACAAAGCGCAAATAGCACATTTATTAACTTCTTTTTTTCTGTTTAATTCAATATAATGTTTGTATGTGTTTGTTAGTAACATGTATAGAAGTAGCTCACTAATAACTAACACCTTTATTAATTTTTAATAAGCTTTTTCTAAATTCAGGGACTAGAGTCAAGCCACAACTCTGGTACTATTTGTTATGTATACACCTAATAAGACCCTAAATTACAGTTTATGTGGAAAACTATGAAGTGTGAAATATAATATTTTTGTTGTGATGGTATCTACTGGACTTGGACGTACACTGTATTATTAATCATTTTTATTAAATGTATTTTCTCTGCAGACAGTTGCGTTTACATGACACAAGTGATGCTTTTCAGAAGAGTTTGATATTTTCAATATTCTTTGTGAATTCAGATCATACACTCAGCTGATTTTTGCTACTATAAGGACAGATGTTGTGGCATCTGCTTCACTCTCTCTCTGCTCGACCTCCATCTGTCCGTCTCTCTCATTCCCATGTATATTTGCTCCTGATCTATTAATAACCGCAGTGGCTGCGAGCGATCGCTCAGTGTCTACATCTCCTTTCATTCAAGCATTTACAGGAATTAAAAACAAAAGCAAACAGCCATCACAGAGCAGAAGAGAAATGCTGGCAGAGACTCTAACTGACAGAAAATTAAATACTGGAGAGCTCTGTATTCCCCATTAACATGGTATTTATTTACAGTTGTGCTTTTTGTGCAAAAAAATAAAAAATAAAAGTTTTGCTCTTGCATCAAATGCTGTCTTGATTGTGTGACAGTGTAACACAGAGATGAGGTTCTGGTGCTCACGGTTATGTAAGAGCCGTGTGGATTTGGCAGTCAGACGCCGAAGTGTTTCTGGACTCAGTGGCCAAACCATGAAGACCAAAAATACCCAGCCGGCCAGTGTGGGACAGATGTCAGCAAACACAGCAGACGACAATCACATCAAACACTGCACAGCAATATAACAGATCTCATACTGAGCAATATATATGACTTATTATGTTCTGTATAAAAAAAAAATCTGTCGGGATTGATAATATGTATTACAGTACACTGTAAAAAAAATATTTTTTGATGTCGTGAATAAAACAGATTTGTGGAGTACTTTTTAAAAGAAAATGCTATATCTTTCTGCTTCAAAATTTCACATTTAATTCAATCTATTGCGTGCTGTTTTATTGCAATTATTTGTAAAAATTGTTTCCACACCATTTTTTGTCATGTAGAGCCTGTTAGTGCAACTGAGCAAAGAATATACAGTATTTGTTTATTTTTGATCAACAAACAAACAAATAAATTATATATGTGAAGGCAAATGGCTTTTATCATATACATACATACATACATAAGACATAAGTTGTCATATATATATATATATATGTGACCCTGGAGCACAAAAGCAGTCTTAAGTCGCTGGGGTATATTTGTAGCAATAGCCAACAATACACTGTATGGGTCAAAATTATCGATTTTTCTTTTAATGCCAAAAATCATTAGGATATTATGTAAAGATCATGTTCCATGAAGATATTTTGTAAATTTCTTACTGTAAATATATCAAAACTTCATTTTTTGATTAGTAATATGCATTGCTAAGAACTTCATTTGGACAACTTTAAAGGTGATTTTCTCAATATTTAGATTTTTTTGCACCCTCAGATTCCAGATTTTCAAATAGTTGCATCTCAGACAAATATTGTCCTATCCTAACAAACCATACATCAATGGAAAGATTATTTATTCAGCTATTACTATTACTATGTACTATCCAAAGTCTCTCTCTCTCTCTCTCTCTCTCTCTCTCACTCACACACACACACACACACACACACACACACATATATACATATATATATATATATATATATATATATATATGACATGGATAGTAACTATTAAGCCTTTGTTTTGTATTGTCTAAACTGTTTGAGAATTTATCAAGTTTTAAAGTTTCTATACCCCAGAATTATTGTTATTATTATTATTATTATTATTATTATTGTTATTTGTGATTAGTTATCTGACTGTAAATAGAGACCCTTGCTGTAGTAATAATGCTAATTATGTAATTTTGCAGAAAACATTCATACCAGACACTGAGCTAAAACCTTGAGAAAGATATATTCATGTTATATATTCCTGTATCTATTATGGTGCTTTGGATAAAGTTGTCTGAGTAATGCGTAAATGTAAAGACATTAAACTCTGACATGCGGTCATTTACCACAGTAAATGATTTTGACTGCAGTTTACTACGGTAATGTCAGGTCAGTGGGGGAAACTTACCATGATTGTCTCCAAGATCAATGAGTCCAGTGTTTTTCAGTCAAGCCATTTGTTTGTTTTATGTAACCCAGAATTTCCTTGAAAGATTCCTGAACAAACAAAAGAAAGCCACCAAAGTATGGCATAAATTATATGTTCATGTTAGTTTGTCATACTTGAGTAAACTAAAAAGCCCTTTATTGAGTTCACCGCGCAGGAGAGAGCGGTGTGTGTTGTTGAGTGATATTAGAGCTTATCGTGGCCTGTGAGTGTTTGATAACATGACAGAATACAGTGAAGATAAAGACGGAGGAATGAGACACTGATGACAAATGAGGTTTCAGTCTTCTTAAGGTCACCATTGGAAACTCTCTTTCCTCCGTGGAACACAGCATTTTTGAAATGATCGTTTAAATATAATGAAAGTGAATGAGGATTTGGATAGTAAAGCTGCAGAATGACAAAACAGCATCATGAATGAATCAGAGGCAGCAGTCCTCATGACTGGTGTGTGTTGTTGCACATGTGAAGAACAGACTGAAGTTTAACCCTTTATTCACTGAAGATAATCAGGCTGTTCATCACTTCACAACACTTGCAATGTGATGCACAAGTCATTCCACGGAGGAAAGAAACTCATGTGGTTTGGAGCAATATGAGGGTGAGTAAATGATGACAGAATATTTATTTGTCTTTGATCTAATTATCTACTTGTCCTAACTGCGTCTCAGATGTCGTTCACTTGAGCCTCCTTTACAGTTTCAGAAAAGTGATGTACAATATGAACTCAAACAAAACATCTTCAGGACCTGCCACATTCATTCTACACACTTTATGTTAGAACTAAAAACGTATTAAAAAGTATTCATTTGTGTCTTATTCCTCCTCCTCTTCTTCTTCTTCTTTTTTAGGTGCAACATTTGAAACATGTCAGTAGTTGAAATATAACAAGCAGTGCTGGGTAGATTACTTACAAACTGTAGTCTGTTACTGATTACAAATTACCTAACAAAATGTGTAAGTAGTAACATTATCTATTAGATTACTCATTTTAAGTAATGTATTCCGACTACTTTTAGATTGCGTTTGACCTAACCTTACATGAACAAACATTAATAAACATGAAAACAGCAATGACATTACATGTACAAAGTGTACCGGGTTTAAAATACTTTTATCCAGACTTTTCTCTTTGGATATGATGAAGACATAGTGTTTCACAGCTGTACACTGACAATGCTTAGTAACTTGCTTTTTTATTTTTATTTTTTTGTCTCATGCATGGTCTAATTGACTAACAGGTGAGGTTTAGAAAATGTTTCATCCATCAAAAAATCGCACACTTGACACAATAATACAAAAAATGTATTCACCAATTGAATGATAAGGAGTCTTCTTCACAAAACACAAATGAACCACTATTTACACACCATTTGAACATGAATTCAACCATATTTCCTGTAGTTTTATATATAAAAAGTATTTTGTTAAAATCAAAGCCCAATCTTTCAATAATCCTTTCCAGCAATGCAAAGAGTGGCACCAACCTTGAACATTCAATGAAAAACAGTTTCATAACTATTACAGAAATGACAAAAGGGCAAAATATTCAAGTTAAATTTGGATACAAAGAGAGACAGAGACAGACAGAGAGAATATAAACTAGGGATTATTAAGTATGAATAATTTATTGCCATTGTGTGCATAAAATGTAATCATGTAATCATAAAAATCAACTGTAATCTGATCTTGAGCATTTTAAAATGTAACCTAATTACAAGTACTTCATTTATGGAATCTGATTACATAATCTAGATGACATGTAATCAGTTACTACCAGCACAATTTTCTTCTTTCTTCCTATTTTTATTTATTTATTTATTTTTTTTTTTTTACCCACACTGATTCTTTCATGATAAAAACTACAGGACAAACATTATGGTGTCTCACAATGATCACAGTGTCTATGAAAATGTCCTCATTGCCTTTGATAGTGAAACTACATGCACACAAAATGATCAAATAGGAAGCCATCATTTCGAAACTGATTCATATCGCTAGAAAACACCAGGAGCCCATTACAACCCCAAAGTCATTTCTGTGCATTCCAGCGGGCCGATACATGTGACTAAGAATAATAAAGCGCGATACTCTGAGTCAGGTGTGAGCGTGGCTGCTCATTGTTCTGCTGGGAGGCTCCTCTGGACGGGAAACGAGCAGGTTGTTCCAGACGGAGGCAGCCAGTGGAACAGTTCTTTATTCAAGGGCGGGAAGTCATTCCATCAATGCAGAAAAACACCAAAGAAACGTTTCCTTCCCCCTCCGTTTCCTAGTGCCTTTCAGTTGAGAAGGCACAATTCTGTATTCTGGAGTTACATGTTCATGAGCATGAGATAAACACACACTAGACCAGCGCTGGCCAAACGGTTTCCACGAAGAGCCAGAAATAAAAAATATGGGGTGAAATGCTGCATTACGTCTAACTGTAACATTTTTTTTTTTTTTTTAATGAATTCTTATGTTCTCTACATTTCAATGCACAAAATATTGAAATCCTCCTTGTGACTTTGAGCCACAAGAACTGGTTTGAGCATTTCTAGACTAGACTTTTAAATATCCATGAACAGAGCCCACGTCTGAACAATTCCACTCAACCTGAGGACATGTCTCGTTATTGTGTTGATGATGATGACATTTAGCTTCTTAATGAATAGTACTTGAGGATTCAAAATACAATAGTTGCTCTTTGAGGTTTGAAGCAGTGTTATTTTAGTATCATTGAGATATTGTAGATTTGATGCTTTTTAATATTCAGTTTTCATTATAATTTTTAGATTAGTTTAAATATGTTGTGTTTGTTGTTTCCTTTAGTTCTTACTTTTTAAATTATAGTTTTATTCATTTTTATTTCAGTTTTAGTTATTTTAGTACATTAAGTTAAACTAAATGAAAATTAGAAATGTCTGAAATGAAATGATTTAATGTTTTATATTATTTTAGTTAACACTTATTTTAAGCAATGAAAAGGTTTTTTTTTTTTTTTTTTGGTTTGAGGATTCCTTTAGAAAGAAGAGCCTCTATCATCAACATAAAGTGACATCTGCAATTCATTTGTCTGAGCCAAACAGGATATTTCACAAAAATACTGTGGTAGTTTATTATTATTATTATTATTATTATTGTTATTTTCTCTGCAGTATAATTGGATGGTAAAAAGTGTTTCTCTTTGAGCATTGGTTAGAGGGTTAAAAGTAGGTCTTGGTGAAAACAAAATACATTTCAGAATTACAAAGGAAAATATTGTTTCTTTTTAATAATGTGCGCTGTTTAATTGCATAGTAAGACTATTAGAAAAATTGGCACAGTTTTGATTTCATTTGAAAATTCTGCTGTTTGACTGAACTTGAAGAGGTCTCAAATTTCATCCATTTGTTTTGAGGTTTGGATTTACGGGAGACTTTACTGAAATTCAAAGGAGATTTCTGACTGGGTTGAAGAGTTGAGAAAAAAAAAAAAAGAATAGCACCACACTTGAACAAAAATAGTGCAAATGCATTAAAGTACCACTGGTGTTTTATATTCTCAGGTGTGTACTGCTGTATGGTCAGTACTGAGCATGTATTTCACACATGACGGAGTCTAACGATCTTCCAGTCCTGTGTCAGTGCTTGAACCCGTGTGAGAATTAGCAAACAGTGCAGAAAAAGAGGCCCTTGTTGTCAGCGTCTTGACTGACAGGAAATGGCCCGTAATCAGAGTGCATTTGAGCGCCGCAGCATTCCTGTCAAATGACACAAGTTCAGCAGGGTAATTAGCTCATTAGTCAACATAAACACATAACAACCTCTGCCCAGCTGGTGGCGTTAGTGCTACACACACACACACACACACACACACATGGTTTAAGACTTTGACTGGCTATAATCCTATAAAGACTCTGACTGTTGATGTAAGTAATTCTGACATCTGTTTCAATTAAGATTTTTCAGTGACACTTTATAACAACTTACACCAATAACAGTAACAAACATTCAGTTATACATTACTAAACAGCTCATTGCTTATGCATACATTTAGAATGTTGGAAATTCCATAAAAGTTCAAATGATAAACTCATATTTGAATGTAGATCAACTGATCTGTGTGGAGTCAATGCAGTTACGCTTCAGGCATCCTGAGCTTGATTTCCAGCTGTTTCGTCCCTCCTCTCTCTCCCATGTTACTTCCTGACAAAAACATGAAAACACGGCAGCAAAATAATCAAAACTTATCAATCAAAAGACCAAAAGTATAATATTAGAATATAAATAGAATAAAATACATTTTTAAAAGTTTTATTTCAGTTGTTTGCCAGAGCAACATCTTTCATTTTAATTTAGTTAGTCTTGATGTACTACAATAACTAAAGCTAAAATAAAAATTAATAAAAACACACACACACACAATTTGTACAGTGACATCGTACATAAATACAGTATATGCACATTTGTAAGACCTAAAACTTTACATAAAAAAAGCTGAAAAGCTGAAAGGTTTGATTTGCGTCCTCTACTTTACAGACGTGAACGTACACTTGCTTATTCATTTCACTTCTGGTGTGAAAGGGTTTTACGTTTGCCAAAAATAGAACTTTTTATATTAAAAACAAACAAGCAAACCCAGGCCAGATGATAAAAAGTAACGTAATGAATTACTTTCCATAATAAAAAAGTAATGTAATTAGTTCTTTTTTTTTTTTTTTTTTTTTAGAGAATAACACTATATTGTAATGCATTACCCTTAAAAGTAACTTTTCCCATCACTGCTAGCCAGCTCTTCCATGTTAATCTTGTTGGTCTCATTGATGCTCAATCTGGTCCAAAATCTTACTCTACTGTATATGAAACATGAAATATGTTCAAACAGAAGGGCATATTCTCTGCTCCAAACACAACAAGTCTTTTTTGCAGCTCCTCTTCCTCTGTGTTTCTCTCTTCCTACTTCCAGATCATTGAGTGCTCTTGTTTCAGACATGCGGTTCTGTGAGTCGGGCCCCTGAGGGCCGGGGCCGGGCTGCTTATCACAGCACTTTATCAGCATGAGGGAAGGGGATGTGGGTTACAGCCATCCAGCGGCTGTCAGCAAACAGGCGTTTTGTAACCTGTAACCCAGAGACGTGCGATTCGCGAGAAGAGAAAGGGGCTGTTTGAGGGTGTGATCACACGAGGGTCGAGTGTGTGGGTGTGTGTGTGTGTGTGTGTGTGTGTGATTACCTAAGTAAGTACTGAAGATAACGTGTCTGGCCTTGCAGGACTAATTCATACCAGAACCATTTATGAGTACTGTCTTGGCCTTTTGTGTAGCCATGTAAATTGGACAACGGCTGCTTATTTTACAAAGCTTACTTGAAACTCGACATGGTTGTTGATTGAGTCTAAAACAATTCACCTCAAAATGAAAAATATGTCATCATTTATTCACCCTGGACAGCATGTCCCAAAAGCATCTTAAGTAGATTTTAATGGAACAATGTATTTAGGCTTATGGTCCAAAACCCAGATGATTGTAATTTTTCTTCGGAAAACTTCTGAGATATTTTCCAGAACATCTTAGCTTTTCATTTCCATACAGTGAAGTATGATAAAGTAATTGCATATTGTTTGTTCACTATATTCAATATCGTTGGAACCATGCAGCAACTTAGGGGAAGACCTCAAATTACAATTTTATTATTGTGTGTTAATTGCAAGTTTTTTTGTTTTGTTTTTTTTGTCAGTCCCTTCTGTCATGAAATTATGACAGAATTTTCCATTTTTAATATCAAACCACACCCTTCTGCACTGGAGAAAAAACTGTTCTCAAGTTATATATACATTTACAGTTGGAGTGGCAGGGAAGACAAGAAGCTCACTCTTTGCCAAGTTGAGCTGTAGGTGATGATCTTTCATCCATGCCGAGATGTTCCCTAGGCAGCATGAGATCCGTGCAACTACCGTTGGATCATCTGGTTGAAATGAAAGAAAGCTGTGTGTCATCGGCATAGCAATGGTAGGAGAAACCATGTGCCTGTATGATAGGACCCAGTGATGAAGTGTATATGGAGACGAGGAGGGGTCCAATAACTGATCCCTGAGGAACCCCAGTGACCAGTTGATGTGCTTTAGATACCTCCCCTCCCCAGGCCACCCTGAAAGACCTACCAGTGAGATAGGATTCAAACCAGCAAAGTGGAATCTCTGTGATGCCCAGTGATGAGAGGGTGGACAGGAGGATCTGATGATTTACAGTGTAAAAACAGCAGATAGATCCAGCAGAATGAGAACTGAATATATTCCTAAAAAAAAAACAAAAAAACATTTATACATACTATATACAATAAAAAAGATTATTGCATTGTATTGTAAAGACCATACTTAATCAGAATATTTTATTTAGACATTAGCCAAAAATGTTAATGTAGGTTTTTATACTCATTTAAAAAAAAAAAAAAAAAATTAGTTATAATAGAAAACAATTTTCACTTAAGATAAAACTTTTCAACTTTTATTAAATTTACTTACAAATACAAATTTATATTTACATATAAATACAGGAATAAAACAGATTTAAAACCAGAAACCAAATTAGACCAATATAAAAATGCACTTTAAATAAATGACACAGCTGTTTTACTTTTTCAGTGTGTCTAAGGCAAAGCAGTGTCTGTGAACATTGGGCCATTGTAAACAAAGCTCTTTTTTCTTGACAGATCTCAGCTTGCACTCCACACGTGGGCAGGTGAAGCCCAGGTACAAACACAGGGGCGCTTGTTGCTCTGTCACACTTTCAGCAGCACCTCGCAGCAGTTTAAAGAGGCAGCTCTGGGCGTCAGGTTACATTAGCATCCATTTTTAGCTTCAGACCTTTCCTCAGCACAGCCCCCACGCCATGCGTATAATACGCTCTTTCATCAGCACATCATTAGCCATATGAGACATTCTGTGAAGGAACATCAAGGAGGCAGTGTTGAAAATGGAAATTTCGCCGCACCTCAAAGCCGCTTGTTGTGATGAATCCTTGAGAGAGCAGATTTGCTGTAAGTACGAGCCACACGGGCCTTCAATTCCGTCACAGGCGACTTTCATTTTCAAACAAAGCCGAGTTTATATTGGCATCCCAGCGAAACACAGGGATTAACCCGCGGCCCTTCTGTCGATTGACACGAATAGCTGTGCTTATGGCAGGCCAGGAAGGCTGCAGCAGCTTTGAGGAATTAAAGGGACTAACATGTGACTGAGACAGGGTTGATGGGGTTTGTAAGCGGGAACAAGGGCTGATGGAAGTGATATTCATTGGAAAAAACTGTTGCCATTCAATCTGGTTTGATACTAGATGAAGAGTTTCTTAACCATAACAGGCCTCTTTCTACTAGGAAAAACAGCAGCGTCAAAGAAGTAGAGTACGGTGCTAGCAACACCAAGGTCATGAGTTTGAGTCACTGATAAGATGTAAAAATGTACTTTAAATGCAATGTAAGTCATTTTGGATAAAAGCATCTGCCAAATGCATAAATGTAAATGTAGTGTCGATTAGTCCAAATTTTTTGCTGTCAGCATAAAGTGTGGTCCACTTTGTGGTTTATACAGGCAAATAAATGTCCACTTAGACAGGAAGAGACTGGAAACAGTTTATTATGGTTTTTATTTACCATTTAGTTGATGAAATAGTTGTACCAGAAAAATATAGTACTGGGGAAAACAGCTAATGGATATGGAAAGATAAACAGGTAAACTATTTAAAGTCTTTAAAGCCCAAATTCTTTGTGCATTAAGGTATGTCCATAGTCCATGTGATGTAATTTCATTATTCGCATCATATGCATGCAACTTGATCTTCTTTTTGAACTAATTAGTTTACCCACAAGGTGGCACCACTGCCCTAGCCTGTTGTTTCACAGTCGAAAAATAAACAGATCAGAACAACAACAAACTACAACAGTTCAATAAACAATGAGTTAATATTGTGTTACATTTTAGACACAATATTGCCTGTTTTGCTCAATTTCGCAAACGAAAATAGTTCCAGTCAAAGCCACAGCAAAACTGTTGTGTATTTCCGAGCAACACACACAGCGGTGATTCGTTACTGAACAAACTGAGTGAGCCAATGATTCAGTGACTTGCTCATTAAGACAGTCACTTGCTTCCTTTCTGAATGACTCAGCTGTTTGAATGAACTGGTTGAAGGAGTGATTCAATGACTCACTCATTAAGACGGTTTTAGTTTCATATTACAAGTACATTAATACTACTTTATTAGCTTTATTAGTTTTTAGTTTTTTAGTATAGTTATTTCTTTTAATGCCATTTTTGTAATGTCTATCCGATGCTTTTCTCAATTAACACAATAATGACTTTATCAATTTGGAAATCATTTCTCAGTCAAAATTTGTGTGTGATTAATTTGCGATTAATTTGATTAATCGGCATATGATGTAATTAATTATATTAAAATCAACTGTATGCATGTATTCATTAAGTGTTCACTCCAAAGTGATGTATATTTTGCACTTTAGCCTCAGTTATAGAGAGAGATGGTGTAATCAGCTGTGGTCTGCTACCAAGGCAATTTGTGTTTAGAATGACTTAATTGAGAGGAATCATCAGTAACGACTTCATCCATCATAGCTGGACGGTGCCACCCCTTTCCATCCAGACTTAGACAAATCATGTTCTGGCCCATTTCAAAGGAAAAGGAGAGGGAGGGAGAGAGGGAGGGAGGGAGAGAGAGAGAGAGAGAGAGAGAGAGAGAGAGAGAGAGAGAGAGAGAGAT